>VXBT01000062.1:8176-19784 GCA_013400235.1 Oriolus oriolus | reverse complement strand
GGACTCGGGGGGGCTCAGGGGTTATGCGGCACCCCAGCAGNCCCCCCCCCCCCGTCTGGGGGTCCCGGGGGTCCCTGCTCACCGCTGGCGGGGGTCCCCACGCGTTCGTAGTGGTAGGGGTTGACACAGACGCTGTCGCACTTGAGGTCGAAGGCGAACTGGCAGAATTTGACGGGTTTCAGCTCGTTTTTGTGCAGGTCGGGCCAGCGCCAGAGCCGCGCGTAGATGACGTGGGGGAACCCCTTCCTGCCGGCCACCTGCGGGGGGGACAAGGCGGGGGGGGGNCAGGGGTTTTGGGGCACCCCAACACTCCGGGCCCCCAAACTTGGGGAGGACTCAGGGGGGCTCAGGGGTTTTGGGGCATCCCCCAACACCCAGGACCCCCAAACTTGGGGGTGGTTTACAGTGGGTGCCATGGATCACCTGCATCCCACTCAGCCCGGGGAAGTCCGGGGGGCTCCCAGGGGGTTCCCAGGGGGTTCCAGGCTGGGCCAGCCCCCTGAGCCCCCCGTGCCCATGCCCTGGGGGTACCTGGAGCCGCCCGTCCAGGGTGCGCTGGACGGTGACGCACTGGCCGGGCTGGGCCCCGCCGGAGGTGACAGCGGCCACGAGCGCGTCCAGCTCGTCCCTCTTCTCCTTCAGCTTCCTGAGGAGGCTCTGGATGGCGCGGCGGGCGAAGGCTTCGCTGTCCCCTCCCTGCCGGTGGCACAGCAGGCTGTGCACGATGCCGGGGCCGCTGTCGCTGCCCAGGGACATGGCGCTGCGGCCCTGCAAGGCACGGTGTGACCCCTGCCTGTCACCCTGCTGCGGGGGACACGCTGGCCCCGCTGCCCTCGCAGGGACTCCGAGCTGGGTGCTGGCACGAGGGACATGTGGCCCGCGTGGCATCGGGAAGGTGGCACCCTCCAGGTGACAAGGACATGGGACAAAGCCATCTGTCACCCAAAGCCTGGTCGCACCACCCGAGCCCCGGAGTTTGTCCCCAGCTTGGGGAAGCTGGGGAGGGGGTGAGGTGACGGCACACAGCGTTTACAGGGACGCTCGCGGTGTCCCCAGCTCCCCACAGCAGCACAGCCAGAGCTGGGTGGCAGCACCCTGGCACCGGGCTCGGGGACAGCGGTGTCCCCAGCGCCTGGCAGGGCGCAGGGCTGTGTCCGTGCCCGGTGCCACGGGGATGGACGCGCTGCCGCTGCCGCCGCCGAGGCCAGACTAAACAGAGCCCGGCCTGGCGCCGCTCCTTAACCCCTCTCTCTCCCCGGCTTCTCCCTTTCCTGCCTGCCTGCCAGACCCTGCGCACGCCAGAGCCTGGATGCAGCGTTCCAGAGCCTTGGAAATGCCTTGGGATGGCGGCAGACACAACAAACCGCTGGTCCCCGCTGCTTATCTGGGATCGGGAGGGAGCCGGGGTGTCCTGCCAGCATCCCCGCGTGTCCCCCTGTGCCGGGATCCTCCGAGATGCCATCACGGCACGGCGACACTTCCAGGGATGCTGGAGGGACCCCACGGAGCCCCCCGTGGTGGGGGTACGACCTTGAGCCCCTCGCCAGGCTCTGGGGTTCATCCCGGGGGTCTCATCCCGGGGATCCTCAATGCCAGCATCCCCTGCTCCCTGCTCCCTGCCCATGCTCTGCCTCAAGTTTTGGGGCAGTGGAAGAGGGGGCTCCCTGTGAGATGGGGCTGTGCAGGGTCACCCTGGCAGGGTCCTGGTTCCCCCCAGCTCCGGTGGCTTCATCTCAAGGCTGCTCCAGGGGAGACTGGAAGGGTCAGAGCCACGTCTGTCCCCTTCCAAAACTCAGCCCAGTCTGGTTCGGGGGAAACTGGGGTGAGTGGGGGCCAGACCCGGCTTCTCCCCGACCCCATTCTCACCCCGCATCGCTCCCGCCGGGAGAAGCCCTGGCTGATCCCACGTCCCGAGTCCCAAAGCTCGTGGAACAGGGATGTTCCTGGGACACCACGGGGCACGGGGAGGTGACAGGGATGCCGCAGGGGTTTTGAGGGGTGACAGGCTTCAAGGAGGGGACACCAGTGGGCACCCCCAGGGGACCGATGAGGGGTCGGGCCCTACTCACCTCCGCCGCCCCCGGGTGCCCTCACTCGCGGCGCGGCTCCCGCCGCATCTCCTCCGGCTCACGGTGCTGCTGCCCTGCCCGCAGCCCCCTTCCCTCAGCCTCCCCCCACCTTCTCTCAGCCCTCTCCTCCTTCCCTCAGCCCTTTCCCTCAGCCTCCCCCACCTTCCCTCAGCCTTTTCCCTGGGCCCTTTCCCGCTCCCTCAGCCCTTTCCCAACTCCTTCCCTACAATAACAAAAGGAGCGGCCGGAGCGCGTGAGGCGCCTCAGCGCCGCAGCCAATGGCAGCGCCCGAGACAGCCGGCGCTCGCCCCGCCANTTATCCCCCGGGAACGCCGCGGGCCCCGGCCCCGGTTATCCCTCGGGAACGCCGCGGGCCCCGGCCCCGGTTATCCCCCGGGAACGCCGCGGGCCCCGGCCCCGGTTATCCCTCGGGAACGCCGCGGGCCCCGGCCCCGGTTATCCCCCGGGAACGCCGCGGGCCCCGGCCCCGGTTATCCCTCGGGAACGCCGCGGGCCCCGGCCCCGGTTATCCCCCGGGAACGCCGCGGGCCCCGGCCCCGGTTATCCCTCGGGAACGCCGCGGGCCCCGGCCCCGGTTATCCCCCGGGAACGCCGCGGGCCCCGGCCCCGGTTATCCCTCGGGAACGCCGCGGGCCCCGGCCCCGGTTATCCCCCGGGAACGCCGCGGGCCCCGGCCCCGGTTATCCCTCGGGAACGCCGCGGGCCCCGGCCCCGGTTATCCCCCGGGAACGCCGCGGGTCCCGGTCCTGGTTACCCCCGGGAACGTCGCACCGGCCGGGAGGCGGGAGCCGGTGGATTCCCGGTGGGAGCCAGAGCTGCCCGAACCCTGCGCCCAGAGCCCCTGCCTGCATCGCCTCCTCTTCCTTCTGCCCCCGCGGAGTAAATTCATGGTAAGTAGGAACAGGAAAATCCCATTTCCAGAGAAAAACCCCACACGGAGCTTCGGGAATTCTGTCTCCTTTAAGTAACCAGAAATGCAAGATTCCAACGGAACAGGAACAGGCGCAGAACAGGTAAACTTAAAGCGTGGGAAGGGGTGGGTGATAAAAGCACAGACCCTTCCCCAATCGCACTGGGTTCAATTTTTTTTTTGGAAAAATGATACATTTCGGAGTTTGTTCTGGAAAAGAGGCATTTCCACTTTCGCTGTCCTGGCTGAATTTTCTGTCCCTGCCTCTCACTCCTTTAAACAAACACTTGAAACCACACAGAAACACGGCGCCAAAAGAACTCAAAACTCCAACCCCCAAAAATCCACTAAAACAAGGCAGTTTTCCACCTGCTCCAACCCCACAGGAATTTTTGGGGCGGAACAAGAGGATCTGAGTGTCTAGAAGGAAAACAACAGCCAAACTTCCCGCTGGGAAGGCTGGATTTGGCCTCAGGTGGGTTAAACTGCACTCCAGCTGGCAACTTGGCAATCCCAAAATACGTAAGAGCTGATCCCAAAAACCCAAGCCAATCCCAAAACCCAACAAACCCATCCCAAAACTCAACCACGGAGCTCCAGAGGCACACAAAGACCCGGTTCCCCAAGCTATAGGTGCATCCCCGGCGCCACCAGCAGCGGGTTCTCCACGGCAGATCCATCCCGTCCGCGTCTCCTCGGGGGAAAAACCACCGAAAAGATTCCCCCCCCCACGAAAGAACAATCCAAAAAAAGTTTAATACAACAGAGAGTATCAAAACATCGAAGAACACACTAAGTCTGCAATTTTCCATCGGGGATTCCCACCGGCAGCTCCCGACGGAACGAGCCCCACCCCGGCAGTCCCGGCCCCTCAGTCGGCGGCCTCGGGATCCGTCTGTGCCATGTACGCGTCCAGCTCGGCGTCCAGGTGTCCCTTGGTCTTGGACATGTAGGCGTCCAGCTGGTTGTCCAGCTGCTCCTTGGTGAGCGCGGGGCGCGCGGAGCCTCTGCCGCGGCCCCGGCCTCTGCCGCGCCCGCCGAAGCCGCCCCGGCCCCGGCCGGCCATGCCGCGACCTGCCGGGATGGAAAACACCGTCACTCCCTCCGTCCCGAGGACATCCAACCCTGCAGATGCCCAGAGAGCTGTTGGGACTCATGGATACGCTCCCAGCTCTTTCTCGTCCCAAGAATTCCTCAATCCCAGCCCAACACCAGCATCCGGCTCCTGGGTTTCCCCTCTCACCCCTGCTCCATTTCTGTTTTAAAAATAACCAAGTCTTGGATAAATGGTTTTTATACCAGGCTTGGAGTTTTTGGGGCTGCAGGTTCCACACCCCAGCCTTAACAAGGAAAGGATTCCAGCGGAATTCCCGTTATTCCCGAGGCCCGGGCACTCACCTCTGCCGCCGATCCCTCCCCGGCCCATGGCGCCCCGGCCCAGGCCGCCTCTTCCCGGGCCCCCGCGGCCCCTGATTCCGCCTCTCCGCAGGCCCATCCGGGGGGCAATCCCTCTCCCGCCACGGAGCAGGGCTTGACCTGCAGCAGAGAACCAGAAAAGCGGGATTTCAGCCCAGGGAACAGCACAGCGGGGGGAGACGGCGGGGACGGCACCGACAGCAGCCGGACTGACCTCGGAGCGCGACCCCTCCTCGGATCATGGCCCTGGCGCCGCGGCCCCGCAGGGCCCCCCGGGGCATCCCCCGCTGTCCCAGCGCCAGGCCCCGGCTCCCCAGGGCTCCGCGGGTCAGCGTCCCCGCCGGCCGGCCCAGCCGCGCCTGGATGTTGCTCTTCCCGAGGCGTTGCTTCAAGCTCTTCTGGAAGAGAAGATTTGGGGGAGGGGGACAGGAGTCATGCAGCAATCTGGGATTGGGGACACAGCGTGGGACTGGAAGAACGCGCTTCAAACGGAGGGGGGTTGTGCCCGAAACCCAGGCCTGCATTCCCCACCAAGCAGGGAGGGAGTTTGTCCCGCTGTTCCTCGCAGCGGCTACCGAGGGAGGGTGGAGCTGGGGTGGGATTTTAAGGGCCGGCACCGGTCGCTGCCGTGGGTCTGTGAGGTGAAGAACCCGGCAGCTCCCGGACCCCGGGATGAGCTGTTTCTCTGGAAAAATAGAGAGGAGACATCAACAGCCAGCACCCGACACCCCCAGGCCAACCCCAACAACCAGGGAATGACAATGTGTTGCTTATCTGAGGTGAAAAATGGAGCTGTCTGCAGGTCCCTCCTAGGTATCATTTTTAGGATCGTGGAATGCCCCGAGTAGGGAGGGATCCATCAGGATCATCCAGTCCAACTCCTGCCCCTCCACAGACACCCCAAAATCCCACTCTGTGCACCCCTGAGAGCGGTGTCCAAACGCTCCTGGAGCTCCGGCAGCCTCGGGGCCGTGCCCATTCCCTGTTCAGCGCCCCAGCACNAGCCTGTTCAGCGCCCCAGCACCCTCTGGGGGAAGAACTTTTCCCTGATGTCCAACCTAACCCTCCCCTGGAACAGCTCCAGCCGTTCCCTGGGTCCTGTCCCCGCTCACAGGGAGCAGAGATCGGAGCTGCAGATCCTCGAGTCTCCCCTCCGCTCCAGCTGGACACACCAAGTGCCCTCAGCCCCTCCAGACCCTTCTCTATCCTCGTGTCCTTCCTTTGGACACTCTCCAACACCTTTTTTTTTACAGAATCTCACAAGTATCCAGGTCGGAAAAGACCTCCCAGGCCATCGAGTCCAAACCCCACCTTGTCACCAGCCCAGAGCACCGAGTGCCACAAACGTGGACACCTCCAGGGATGGGGACTCCAAACCTCCCTGGGCAGCCCTTTCCAACACCCGACAACCCTCTGCACCAAAAAATTCCTCCCGATTCCAACCTGACCCTCCTGTCAGGGAGCTGTGCAGAGCCAGAAGGTCCCCCCCCGAGCCTCCTTTTCCTCCAACAGCTCCCCACAGACTCACCCTCCATCCCCTTCCCTTTCTCTGGCCTCTTTCTCTTTCCGGAGCAGTATTTTCCACTTCTGGCAAGGCCCAAATCCATCTTTTCCCTCACCTGTTTGAGCTTCAGAGCGGCCTGCACAGACGGTCTGTTCTCCATCTGCTGGGCCAGGCGTCTGTTTCGGGCGCTGGCCAGCTGCTGCTGCTGCATGGTGGCCCGGATATTCACCGGCATCGGCTGTTTGTTCTTCAGCATGTTAGTGAAGCTTCAAGGTCGAATAAAACGGGGTTTAATTAAAGCTTAAAACACACAATTATCGGCATTTCAACGGTGCTCGAGCGGGGCTCCAGCTCCCATGAACCTTATGCAAAGAGTGGTACTTATGGGATTTACGGATTCCTCGCCGGGCGCGAGGACTGGAAAGGCAGGAATGAGGTGGAAGTTTCCAGCGGGAATGAGAAAGCTGCAGGTTAGTGGGTTTAGAGATGGCAGAAGGGGTGACAAACCAGCAGGAAGCGGGGATGGCCGTGATGGGGTCGGAGGGGGGAGAAACAGGACAGCAAAAGCCAAATCAACCCCCCAAAAAAATCTGGGAAAAGCGTCAAAATTCCAGGTCAGGAGGTAGGCTGGAAAGACACGGCGCTCAGTGTCCTCCGGGCACCAGGTTGGAAGGGATCGTCTTAAAGCCTTTTCCAACCTCAACAATTCCGTGATTCTACAAAATTCCACCACCCAGAGCATCTCCTGAATTCCACCCAACTGTTCTCCTGAAATGAGGCCACTTGGGAATTTATTAGGCGCTTTTATTTCTCAATTTGAAGAGCAAACACGCAGCGAGACGGCAAATCAAGCTCCCGAGCAGCACCTCAGCAGCTTCCTGGGAGCTGGAGGGTGAAACCCACCCCCTAAAAAGGAGGAATACGGGGCTGACAGGGAGGGAATCTGCCAGCAAGGTGTCCCTGAGCTCAGGCCACACCTCCCTGCAGCACTGCTGGAGCAAAAGCCGCCCCATCCCAACGCGTTTAACCCCAAAAGTGCTCAGCGGGAGAGCGGGACACCCGTTAGTCGTCACAGAGGAGCCACACGTGGAAAAAAAAAAACCCAGCGGAATGACCCACGGGGAGAGCTCGAGGACAGAGAGAGATGGAGGTGAAGCGAAGCTTTTGCCTCTTACAAGGCCCAGAAGGGCCTTCGGGCCGGTTCCGGGGCCGCCGCCGGCCTCTTACAGGGCCCACCCGGGCAGGTGGGACCCTCGGGCGCGGCAGCAGAGCCAAAATACCAATGTCAAAACATGTGGGAGAGACAGGGAGGGTGTGAGGTTGGTCTCTGCTCTTACAACACATCCCACCGGATTTACGTGGCGAATCAACACTAAAACACGGAGAAAATCCCTCCGGAATTTGGCCCTTTTAACCTTGCGTGCCGCAGGGGTCGGAGGGTAAGGCAGGTGTGGAGGCACCCGCTCGCTCGACGAGGTTAAAAGAGGGCGGAAACCACGGTGGGTTTTGGATTTGGATAGTGAGAATTAAGTTAAAAAAAAAAAAAAAAAAAAAAATATATGGTTTCTTAGGAGCTGAAGGTGCCGTTGGCTTCCTCACCGCTCGTTCAGAGACATCTTGGTGGTGCTCTTTAGCACGACCTTCGGTGCTGACTGTGCAGCCATCTTCAGAGAATCTGCAAAACAGGGCGCAAAAGAGAAAATTTAGACCTTTATGATACATTTACACCGTTAAATACTAAAAATCCCCTCCATTCTGCCTCCTTGGGTGCAGGAAATCAAGATCGGGGCAGGTTATGTGTAATATATTCATTTATTTTTAGTGTTTTTTAGCCCTCTGCCAGAATTTTTCAGTTCTGATGCTGGGATTTTTAGTGTTTTCTAGCTCTCTCCCAGTTTTAATAAAATCAGGGAGTTCCTTTATTTCACCCTTACCAAAAGTTTATCTTTTCATAGCGAATATTTCAGCAATATTAGGAGGAATAGTACAAAAATCCAGCTGCAAGATGGCAACCAAATGCCATGTTCAGAGCAAAGATGCAAAACAGAGCCAAAGACATCAAATTTATACGATTATTATATATTTGTATGATTAAACATTAAAAAAAACTCTGTTCTGTGTGGAGAGATCTAAGAGTGAGGCAGGTTAAAGTTACTGTATTTATTTATTTTTAATGTTTTCTAGCCCTCTGCCAGGTTTAGTAAATACGGGAGTTACTTTAATTCACCTTTAGAAACAATTTCTCTTTTTACAGTGAAAATCTAATCTGGTTTTGAGTAATAACACAAAAATCCAGCTGTAAAGAGCAACCAAATGCCTTTAGCACAGTGACACCTCCACATTTCCCATGTTTTTAGCACCACCAAGGTGCAAACCGCAATTTTAGGGGCACAGCGCACAAAATTAGGAATAAAAATGCAAAGATTATGTTACAAAAACATCGTGTCCTTTAAAAACATCCAGGTTCCACCACCCTCAGGACAGGGATTTAAATCCCCCCCAGTGCTGGATGCTACTGAAACATGCTGAGCGCCAATCCCCGAGCACTGCAGATCGATTTATTAATTTAATTTATAATTAGCAGCAAATTTAACGCGTGGATGACGGCCGGGATGCCCTCACCCTATAACACCTTCAAAAAACAGCTTTATTGAGAGGATTTACAGCCAGAAATTGAGATAACAGAAAGCCTTATTCCTGTGTTCAATTACTTTTAACAATTCTATTTAAAGATAGAGTGGGTGTTTTTTTCATTTGAAGTGGTTTTTAAAGCGTTTTTCTTCCTGAGGAAAAAAAAACCCAAACCCGCTCCGCCCCCCTCAGCCCCGGCCCCAGAGCCCGGCCAGGGGGAAAAGCCCCAACCCTGAGGGGACCCCCCGGGTCGTGAGGGGACCATGAGGGGACCCTCCGGGCCCTCAGGAGCGGCCCCCCCGGAGCCCCGCCCCCGCGCAGCCGGGCCGGTCGCTCACCGAAGCACACGGTCGCCAGGTCTCCGGTGGCTCCGGCGGGCGGGCGGGTGAATGCGGGGCCGGAGTGAGGCCGGCGCGGGGCCGGGGCTGGCGCTGAGCTCCGCCCGCTCCCGCCGCCGCCGCCGCTTCTCCCTCAGCCGCCCGCGACAAAATGGCGCCGGCGCCGCTCCCGCCCCCGCCGAAATGGCGGCCGCGCGCTCGGCCACGCCCACTGCTGCGCGAGCCCCCCCCCGCGGTGGACGGTGATTGGTGCAGCCCCGAAGGGGGCGGGGAAATGGGCGTGGCCAAGAGAGGGGCGGGAACATTCTGGCGGGAATCGGGGGTGGTGTTCTGGTGACGTCATAGAGAGGGGTGTGTCGTCATGGAATCGTCATGGAATCGTCATGGAACCGTCATGGAATCGTCATGGAATCGTCATGGAATCGTCGTGGAACCATGGGACCAGGGAGTCATGGGATCAAGGAAATATGGAGTCATAGAATTGTGGAATCACGGAGTCCCATGATGGTGGCATCCCCGGATCCCCCCGGAACTGTGGAGCTGTGAGCTCCGTGTCGGTTTTGCCAGCTCCGTTGTCAATTCCGTTGTCGTAGAATCCTGGAATTAATGGAATCACGGAATTGTGATGGAACAATAGAATCAGGGAAACACGGAATCACAAAATTACTGAATCCTGGAACCGTGCAGAATCCAGGGCTGAGGGAATTGTGGGGTTGGAAGGGATCTGTAAGGACCATCAAGTCCAACCCCTGACCCTGCCCAGGACTCCCCCAGTGTCCCACCACGTCCCTGGGAACATTGTCCAGCTGTTCCTTGACCCCTTTATGTGCCCGACCCCCCTCTGGGAGCAGCTCCTTTCCCGATGTCCATCCCAGCCCCGGCAGGGCCGATCCCGAGCCGGGATCGCGGGCGGATGATGGCGCTGGCGGCCCTGGTGGGGCCCTTGGCCACCGTCCCATCCCGCTGGGCCGCGAGATCCCAACCGGTTCCTCCAGCCCCGCGGGCGCGGTGCCGGCGCCTCTGGAGCCACCTGCAGCGAGTCCCAGCCTGTCACCCCCCTGCTTCCCAAAATCCCGGTGCTCCCGTGTCCCACACCCCGACACCGGCCGGGATCACCCGCCCCGGGGTCACCCTGCCCCGGGAGATCCGGGTGGATCCCAGGGTGGATCCCAGGGTGGATCCCAGGGTGGATCCCAGGGGTGTCTCCAGGCACTCGGGGTGACCCAGGGTGGCTTTTCCCCGTGACCCCAGAGTGGGAACATTCCCTGGAATCCCCGGGGGTGCTCGCAGGGGGACAGGGCAGGGATCCCGACGCCGGCAATGAAGGAGCTGACAACACACCCCGGGCTGGGTCGGTGCCTTTATTGTGGAGCTGGATCCCAGCGGGATCCCCTGGGAATGCTGGGGAGCAGAGGGGGTGAGCTGGGGGGTGGCGAGGGGAGCTCTGGATTTTGGGAACCCGGGTCCTGCTGCGGCGGGAGCGGGAGGGGTCACGCGTTCTCCCAGAAGAAGTTGTTGCAGGCCACGGTCAGGGCGGCCACCAGGACCACGAATTCCTGGAAATCCACCTCCCCGTCGCCGTTCTCATCCAGGTCCTGCATGATCTTCTCCACGGCCCCCGCGTCCTTCTGGGTCTGTGGGGAGGGGGGCACAGGGTGAGCCCTGGGGCTGGGCGGCCGCTGTTCCCCCCAGGGAATGGGGGAAAGGGAGCCACCCCCCTCCAGGCCCCGGACTGGTCCCAGTTACCTCCAGGAAACATCCCAGCTCGCTCTGCAGCAGCTCCTTGAGCTCCTTCTTGCTCAGCTTGTACTTGTCGCCCTCCTTGCCCGAGTAGTGGTGGAAGACGTTGATGAGGGTCTCCATGGCCCCTTCCNCTGAGCTCCCCACGCTCCGAGTGCGCCCGCCCGGCCCGGCCGGGCACGTTAAATAAGCTCCAAGCCCCCTCCCTCCGGGAGGATCCGATACCGGGGCTGGGCAGCCCGGCTGGCACCGCCGGCCACCCCCGCGGGGGCCGCGCGTGGGGGGCAGAGCCCCCGGGGTGGCACCGGGCAGCACCTCCGGACCCCGCGGGCAGGGCCGGGGTGACAGCGGCGCTTCAGGGGGCTCCTCGTGCCCGGCCTCGGGTGCCCCTCACCACCCCTGGACGCGCCGGGATGCGGAAAAACCGGGGAGATCGGGATGGTTGGGATGGGCACGGGGTCCCTCGCTGGGGGCGATCCCCGCTGGCATCCCCGGGGACCCTCCCAGGTGACCGCGGTGGCCACGCCGTGACCCCGCGGTGTCACCGCCGGCATCCCCCATCTGTCAGCGCCGCGGGGCCGCGGCCGCGGGGCCGGATCCGTGCCCGGGGCTGATAAAGGTATCCGGTGTCCTCGGCCTCGCCACGGGAGCCAGCGGGGCCCGGGGGGAGCCGCGGGGGCTATCGGGTGACTCTGCGGGGCCCCCCGCGCGCTCAAAGGCCTCTTGTCCGGCTGAAAAGGCCCCGCAATCCCGAGCCGGACGTTGCTGCAGCAACGCCTGGGCCAAGAAACCGGATTCCGAGCCGGCCTGGGAGATGCTGATAATCCCGCGGATCCCGTTACGGCCCCGGATCCGCGCGGGCTGGACCCCCATGGCCTCCCCGGCTCCAGCATCCCTGGGGAGCTCAGCCCCCAAATTCCTCAGCCCCCAAAATCTTTAGCTCCCAAATTCTTCAGCCCCCGAATTCCTCATCCTCCAA
>VXBT01000058.1:5678-37987 GCA_013400235.1 Oriolus oriolus | reverse complement strand
CAGGGACAGGAGTTGGACTCAATTGTCTTGATTGGTACCTTCCAAGTCAGCATATTCTATTATTCCATGATTCTATAAAATTAGGCAGAATAAATCTAGGCCACCATTTCTTGGAGCCTCTTGGAACTGTTGTAGAGATGAATATCTGAAACTATACACTAATGGAAGCCATATAAATATTTTAGATGATAGCTAAATGTCATCTGAATAAGTTAATTGATGCCTGTGACAAAACAAGATCTTTATTTTCTTTGACATGCTTGACATGCAAGACAACATTGCCTTACCTAAGTTATTGAAATTCAGATATGATTAAACTTCCAGGTGCATTTTGATCCCAGAGAGTGCATGGGAAGCAGATAAATTAGAATCTGTACAAGCCAAGGCGTTGCGTGATGAATGCTTTAAAGAAATACTTCCCAACACCTTCAACAATGAGCCATGCTTAAGATATTTTGCTGTAAATGTTTCAGATACCTGAATACGTGATCAAGAAGTCCTTGTGAGACAAATGATAGAACAAAAAAGAAGTGTGGATGGGTTCAAGTGTGATACAAAGTTCTGGAGACTTAAAAAGGTACATGTTTTGCAAGAACATGAAAGTTTGATTTACAACAAGTTAACGGCTACAAATTCAGTGGAATTTTAATAAAATTTAGGAAATTTGCAAGACACAAATTGAAATCTACTTAAGACTCCAGGAACATTGTCATGGAAAGGTTTTGCTGGCACTTTTCATCCTGTCAACGGAGATTTTAAACTTGATACTTTTGGGGTTGCTGTGGCCAAGACACCCCCCAGTCTCCACTTCACTTACGTAAGAGTTTGAACAATGGCTCAAGACTATACAGAGGTAAATGGTTGAAACAAAACCAGATGTTTGTGCAAGAAAAGTCACAATGTATCTTTGTGTGCAAAAAAATGTTGACAGTTTCCTATTTTTTTCCTTTGAAATCTGTAATTTATATCATTTGGGGATGTTCACTGAAGCTCTTGAAAGAATAAAATTTTGTCATTAATTTGAAATTTTTTTGAAATAAATTTTTGTGTGTTTTCACTAAAACTAATACCTAATACAATAAAACACTTGGATTCTTACCAGACTTACTATCAATATTTGGAGAACCTTAATATCAGGAGAAAAAACATATTTTCAACATGTTAACATCATGCCTGAACCAAGACAAATAAGAAATACCCAGACTGGATGGTAATTTCATCTAAGTAAAAGTCGAGTTGTTATTTTATGTTCATTTATTTCCTTTACTAAATTTATATTTTAATTTTAATATTTTTTATACTATTTGTATAGTTTGTGTCACCTGTATTATATTTACAGCATTTCTGGTCATATTCTGTATTCAAATACAGTTTTGCTATGCTCATCACATCTTTGTTTCTCTTTTTACAAGCAAATGGTGAAATTGCTATTTTTAACAATGTGTCCAACACCAAATCTCCTCAGAGAGGCAGGATCTGATGCACTTTGGGGCTGATATCTCAAGCTTCAGTATTTCTAATCTCAGCTAAGAGGACTTTGATCTTTACTCATTGATGTAAAATTAACCAGCCTGAATGTGTTTTGGTTGAGCTGAAGGATCTCTTTGAGGTGTGAGATTTTCAAAGAGTTTTAAGGTCACTTCACATGCAGCTACCACTGACATACAAGTTTCTAGGTTTGGGTAAACATGGGTTTCCTTCACTTTGTTCCCTTAAGCTTTACTGGAGCTCTGGCCTCCCTTTCTCCTGGTACTAACGCAGCATTGGATACCACTAACACTTCCCTGTCTCTCAGGTTTTGAAGTGGAGATTAAAAGGCAACTGACAACAAAGGGTTTAAAATTCATGCTGTATTGCACAGCAGAATCATCACAAATGGACTGACTGTGTATCCAAACTTCAGCCTCATCCCAGTATGAGTTACAGCTGCAAGAATGGGACTTGTACAGAAAATCTGTGCTCCTTCTTTCAAAGGCTATGTGATCCAGGCACTGACCCTGCAGTGCATCACCAGCAGATATTTATCTCTGAAGTCCTGAAGATGCGCCTGTTCCATATTTTCCTGCTGACATAATTTTGACATTTGCTTTATTGGGTCTGACCTCGTACTAGCCTTCATTTTATTACTATGGCCCAACTTGGAGAGAGAGCTTAATTTACAGTGGGGTCTATCAGCATCTTTTGGAGCAGTTTTCATAAGCGTAGACAGCCATTGGGATTTATAGAACTAAATGGCTTGGTGAAATACAAGGATCCATGCCACATGAGCTGAGAAAGAATGATTCCTCATCTGTGAGCGGAGCCTGCGTTCTGTGAGACCCGAAATCCATCGCTGGAGCTGTGGCTCCAGCACAAGTTAACATCTGTGAAAGGATATGGAGTAAAGTATGGCCCCTTATGTCACTGCCACAGCTGGGCTTCCTGCAGCTTAATTTGCCCTCTCAGCATGTTGCACTGATTATAAATACAATGCTGATCTTGTTGCCAGAGGCCATGACATATCGCTTGGCACTTTGCAACCCTCAGAACAAATTTTTCCCTTTCCCTGTTCACCTCAGTCAATCACGGCTTCAGAAAGCAGCCCTCTGCCACCCAGCATAGGATTACATGTCATTTATAATTTTACTCGCTTCAAAAAGCTAATGCTTAAGTTAATAAAGTGGAAAGATAGCAAGTACGGTGTCCCAACCAGGGAGAGGCAGATTGAAGTTGTTGTTGTTATTATTTGGGTTGTGGGGCACGGTAGGGGTCAGGAAAAGGGAGACATAAAAATAAAGAGCTAATAGCCTCTCTGGTGTCAAGAAGAAAGAGAAAAGGAAGCAGCTCTTCAGCAAGACATAAAATATTAATAGCTCTCATTGAAAAAAAGCTGCTCCTCTTTTTCTTTTATTCATTTAAAAATATATATGCATTTCTAAGCATAAAGTTTATGCAAGTGAAAGCTTTCTTCTGGGTGTTTTAATCACATGAGAATTCAGAGAATTTCCTGAACTACGTGTAATTTACTTAATGGATGAACTGGTTGCATACAGTTTAAAAATAATAGACACTTTTTTAACTTCAATCTGACTCAACAAAGAAACCTACAGTTTCTTTGTACCCATGTTGTAGGGATTGGAAGGTTAGTAAATTTGCTGAAATGTCTTTTCTTCAAAAATAAGTTTAGAAGAAATATGATGCTGTAATTCAATCACTGACAATACTTCAAATTCAAATGTTTGGTGGCAAGGGGAATTACTTTCCGTTGTGCAGGGAAAGAAATTTTTTTTCCAAACCCAACTGATTTAAATATCATTGGATCAGGTTCATAATGAACTAAGAATTAACAAAACTGTTAATCATATATGTAGAAAAATTGCAGCAGTAAACTTTATTGGGCAAGTGAGACAGGATTTTAAATACAGCAGTAGAAGTTGAAAATAACATTTATAAACAAACAAACCAACCAACCAAAACCAAAAGCTATTAATCCTTGAAAATAAGTACTCATTTTGCTTGATAGTTAAAAGCACGTAAGAACTTACTTGCTTTTTTTGATTTTTAAAAATCTATTTGTGTACATCCTTTAATTCACAGTGGGTCTGAAATATCTTGGTGTCAATGGACTGTAAAGATGTAGTTAGAGTGGTGTGTACTTCAGAGGTTTTAACTTCAAGATCTATGATTAAGTGCATTGCTCATCTGACTAACCAGATCATGTTAACATATCATTTATCTGCTGATGCAGACCCAACATGAAATAAACTGCATTCTCACAACTTACCAAAAGAACAGAAAGCAAATTACTTCATATTTTTTCTACAGTTACTCTCCTTATTCGTACATGTTGCTTTTGAATAATGACTAAGAGATACGTGAATATATGCTCAGAAATTTGGTTGATAAATTTTGTACAAAAGGTTGATTCAATTGTGAGATCTATCCAGATTTAAATAAATATCTTTATATGTAGTATCAGGTTGTTATTTGTACTCCACACCTATTGGCAAAGTACTATGTGACAAAATGGATCAGTGTCCAGGGCATTATTTAGAAGAAAAACTGAGATTAAAAATATAACATTATGAGGCAAAAATAAGTTTGTATAGATGTTCACTGCAATTGAACATCTTCAGCAGGAAGGAAAGCAGTTTATGCCAGCGACAAGAAACAGCAAGAGAATTTGATCAAAAAAGTACCATGTCTTCCATGTGTGAAACTGTCCTTACTCCTGGGTTATTGGATAATTCAGAATCACATACTTTTTCTTTTATTTCTGTTTGATTGCTTTTTGGTGGTTTGTTTTTTGGTTTTTGTTGGGGTTTTTCTGAGGGGGAGAGGTTAGTTATAAATCAAGAAGATTTATTTTACAATTGAGTGAAAACAAATTTCAGATTTTTTCTCTGGTTTTTTTTTTTCCTTTTTTAAACATAATTCTTGTTTTCAAATACTTCTATCAGTGCCGTATTATTCTCTTATTTGACCAAGTCCTATACTTGAGCAAATCTTCATCTCATGCTAAGTTTGCAAGTTTTGTTGATTTTGCCTCAGGCTATCCCAAATGATTGGAACTTGTGATGCCCTTTAAAATCTCTGATATAAAAAATAAGAACGGATTTTGAGTAAGGCTTTCACGGATATTTACTACTGCACTTTAATTTTCTGAAACAAAGACTGTCACATTTTAAAAAGTCTTGTGTACTGTATTTTTTGCACCTCACTTATCTCATTTAATCAAAGATTAGTTTCACCTTCTGGTTCCCACTGATGAAGGGTACAGAAAGTATTTTTACTTTCTCAAACTTATGTGAAAAGCACTGGCCTATGAATTCTAATTTAAAATTAGTAGCACTACTTTAACCTTACCTGAACTTAAATTATACAAATAACTACATGGCAAAAGACCAAGCAATCACTTTAACTTAGTTTCCACTCTCACTCATGCAGCCAGGTCCCACAAAAGACCCCAACTATAAGTATATTTTTGATACTGTGCAAAATATTCTTATCACTAAAATGATTTTTAGAAAAAAAATCAAAACACACAAAAAAAACTACAACCAAACAACTGACCAAACATAAACAAAGAAACAAAAACAACCAAAAAAAACCCAAACAAAAACCCCTCCACTTTCTTCCCTAGAGCTTGTTTCTTTGCATCTAACTGATTTCATTGAATTTCTCTTCCATGACCATATCCAATCATTTCTGTAATACATATAAAATTGCAATAACTGCTGCATCCTGAAGCAAGGAGTTTCACAATGTAATTATTTGCTGCACTTTCAGACTCTTAGGCATACATGCTTCAATAGAGGAAAAGAATTGCATTATGTTATTAGGAAAGCCATAATTGTTGGAGATGGTGTTGATCTTATCTAGTTTAACCCTCCAAAAGTAAGGAACAGGTCCAAACTAGCTGTTTAAGTTCTGAACAATGATGAGAATGAGGGAAATTTGCAGGACAGGTCTTTTCTTACAAACTGTCATTGAGTGAATCACCCTGTACATATGTCAGTTTCTCTCCATTAGCTAAAACTGGAGCCAGGACAATTCTGAGATGACCAAAATTTTTATCCAGTGAATGTGAATGACGTGAATCATTCCCCATATGGCTTTGGAGAGGATGGGTCTTCATTCACCTCAAAAGTATCTAAAAGTCCAAACATTAAACGAACCTTTATTTGTGCTTCATAGTCTTTATATGACTTCTGAAGCATGACTGTATTCTCAGGTATTTCAGAATGGATAAGGAAAAAGCAATGTCTTTTTGCTAGAGGAGTAAACAGGAATTTCATTATTGCCAATAGACAGACTTTGTATTTGAATCTTGGTAGATGGGCATATCTTAATATTTAATTCATCTTGAAAGAGGAAGATATTGATGTAACAAAATTATTTTAATTAAAGATTACCCTATGCTAGCCAAAACTGGCTTGATTACCTTGAATTGGGGAAATCTTACATTTATTGGCACAGGTTTGGAACAACCTTCTGAGATATACTTTTGAAAGCCTTTTTGCTGCCTCTTATTCTTTCAAAACACTTCTTAGGGTAATCTCATTACATAGGATAGCATTAGCAATTAATAGATTTTCCAGGATTATCGCGAGGGTTTTAAAGCAACATAAATGAGGGAAAATGATACTATGACAATCAAGTGGCACATACTTAAAAATTAAAGCCAGCCTGTAGGCTCCTTATTATGACAAATCCCTTTACAAAAAGTCATGAAAGGAACACAACCTTTAGCTGTGCATCCATTAAGGGAAGCATCTGAGGACGGTACTTAGGATATCTAATTCAGGTATTTAATTTGCACCTAAATTTTAAAAACCTTAAAATAGTCATTGTTACTATAGATCTCTTGCTCAAATGTCTGAAATAATGTACAATGAAGAACCCAAGACAAAGCTGTTTTACAACAGAAGAAAAAATGTTTTACTTCCATTAATTTAATTCAGGATCTTAACAGGTTATAAAAACATAATTTGTTGATCCGAACATTAACAGTCTTCTAAGTACTAAAGCTTATGATCTTTCTATATTGATTTTTTTTTGTAATACCTTTCTAGTTATTTTTAAAATTACCCAGAAATTGGGAAAAAATTTTAAAGAATTATTGCCGAAAGTTTCAAATTTGAAATATGAACAAAAACATTGTAACTATTTAAGAATATTCCACGTTGTCCATTAGTAGTCAGATTTCAAAATACAGAAAAACGGAAAAGATTTATGATGTTGTCATCTTATTGAAATCAGGATCTGCAAGTCTGAGTTTTAAAAGTCTTTTTAAGGTTTCAATATAAAAACTATGGAAGTAGGGAAATATATGGTAAAAAATATGGATTGCCTGTTTAATAATACAGACATCAGATGAGAGAAGTAAAAAAATAACCCTGTTGACTAATGGCAATTATGAAAGAAAAAGTTATTTTAAAATATGATATGAACAAAAAAGAACGTCTGCTAGTTGCAGATGGAAAAAATATATATAGGGACTTAGAAAAAGCACAAATATTCAGTATATGTTTCTGTTCTATATTTGGAATTAAGGAGGTGGATGTATCTATGTCATATGATCCCGCAGATAAAATACAACCCTTACCATCTGTAACAAAGGGAGATGTGAAACAGCATCTAAGGGCTGAGAAACAGTTTTTCAGACTGAGGCATAAACAGTTCAGTTTGGCCATCTTGGCAAAACAAAGACAGATACTTAACCTTTGTCTGAAATCACTTATACAAGGAAAAGTATAAGTTACTCAGGGACCTTTCTCACCAACCAAAACATAGGCACAGACATCAATACATTTCAGCACTGGAAAAGAATCTAATTTGTGGGAAATGAGAATAATTAAACATGCAATTGGATGATTAGTCCTTACAAATCAAAGAATGTAATTCTAACAGTTTAATTCTTGATGCCAGGAGAAATGCCCTGAACCACGTGCTCTGGGATAAATGATAGATGCAGTCCTGGGCTGTTCTGGTACAACTTCCTGGTTTTGATTCTCTCAGGTCTCTTTCCTTTGGTGGTCTGACTGCCCTCAGTGACTGTTATGTATAAATTAAAAATTCCTTACTTGAGGATTTAAGTCCAGTGAAGAAGAGGTGTGAGATATACTGGACGCTTTTAGTTGGTGAGCTAATGATCCCTTTTTTTGCAAAGTAGAGGATGCAAGTCTCATTTCTAGTTCAGAAATTTTTCAGAGGGATAAATAGAAAACAGAGTCCCCCTTCTGGAGCAGGAGGATGTACCTAATGATGCTTCTCAAGGGACTGTAGAGAAGGAGTTACGTTTTTTTCTAGATATTTCTTCACATCCAGACAAGCTACAATGTTATACAACCATATACCTCTTTAGAGAGGCTCCCTAATGCATACACACTCCCAAGGGTTGCTATTGAAAATATGAGTTAGGGATAAGCATTTATTGCCTATGTTAATATTAAGAGAATTGCTGTAATGTTATAAGATATTAATAGTTTTATTTCTAAAATAAGGGTGAAAAAAGAAATAAATGAAAATAAAAAAAAAGCAAACCACAAAGCACTTATCAAAGTCACCGTGCTGGTTGGATTCTTTCAAATCCCTTAAGGGTTTGGATCTATTAGTCTTGTGGTGGCGTTGTTTTCTGGGCCTGCATTAATTTGATCCATTCTTTTAGAACATGTGTATAACACTACAAAAAAGTATTATTGGTTTATAAATTACACTTGTTGTTTCAGGGCGATAAACAGAATGATGAATGCAGTCTTTGTTCAATCACCTTTTTATTCATGAAAGGCAAAACCATGGATTCTAAAAACATTTATCTACATCAGTAGTAAGCCATAAACCTTTCAAAAATGCTCCCAGTAATCCAGGAAGGAGCTGCTGATTACTGTCATAACAAAGAGGATTCAATAATGCTAATGACTTTTCTTATGATAATCAATAACCTGGTGGAGGCTGCTTGAATCTTAACGAATCTTCCAGATGTAGCCCACTTCTCAAGAAAATAGAAAGGGTTAGTGTGTGTTCGTGATAATACTTGAAACTATCAGATTAATCATGGAAAGATGGACATGTTTCCACAAATGAGAGCTTCATGCTAGCGGCAGATGAGCCTGAAAGAAATTTCTAATTTCAAAGTTGTGAAGTCAGCCTATTGTTTACCTAAGCAGCTTTTGTTTACTGTCTCTTGAACCTCAGAAGGCAGACTCAGGAATAAATCACAGCTAGAAAAATGTAAGTTTGGATGCCCAATCTTTAGACCCTGACAGGAGTATGGCCGTATCCATCCTTACTTCCTGGCTTTTGCTATAAATTATCAGTATGACTTGGAATTCAACCTTTTCTTAACTGAGATATCTTCCTTGGCTGCGTGTCCAGGGCAAGATACATTTTGGTTAACTTCAGTTATATATTTACATATATATATATATATACACGTACACACACACACACACGTGCACACAGACACACATATAAACAGGGCCATTCAAGTTAATGAAAAGGGAGGGGAAGGTTTCCCTTCCAGAGGCCATTTTTCCACCTCTCCTGGACAAATATTTTAGGAAGTACTAAGTAATCTTCTTGAGGGTCATACCCATGAAAGGTGTAACAAATTACAAGTTTATGAGCAATACCTTTTAGATGGTGAAAGTTATGCAGTATTAAGCCTGCTTATGGTGTGCACGCTGTGGCTTCAACAGTACACAGAGATAAAAATCAATCAGTTTGGGGTAAAACATTACACTGAAATATTGAAATTTCCACTGCATTTAGAAACTTTCACTTTCTCTCTTATATAGCTGATTACACAAGCTAGTATCATTTGAGACTTAATGTGTATCCTGATATTCATCTTCTCTCTTTCATTTGTTTCATTCAAGGTTTGATTTTTGGGGTTTTTTAATTATTATTATTTTTTATTTTTATTTTCTTTATTTTTCTTTACTTTTCTTTACTATTATTGTAAATATAAACTGCAAAATGTTGATGAAAACATACAAAATCTGAAGCAAACTACCCTTCCCTGGGTAGTATATGTGGGGTAAATAAATGTCTCTAGTCAGCCTAATATATGTTACCAGCATAAATACTATCATCATGAGTGCATTTAATCAAAGTCCAATGGCAAGATTTTTTTTTCAATTTTTTTCCTTCCTTCCAATCTTTCTAGACTATTACCCCCTCCTCTGCATCTCTTCGCTTCAAATAAGACCATTTGCATAACTGTGCAGAATTTGCCTAAATATAAGCAGATATAAGCAGTTTGCAAAGCATGTGTTGCAGCTAATGCCTGGAATCCCGATCCTGTATGGTGACTGCCATGTTCTTAAACATTTAGTTTTATGTGCATAAATCATCGGCTATCAAAAGGATGCACAAAAGTTGAAGACTTAAATTCAGGTCTGTTTTGTACACAGGGATAAATCATTGGAATGAGGGAGACTAACCTTGAGAAATAACCCTGAGTTTAGCAGAGTTTCCCTGCAGAGTTAAGTCTTGACTGATTAATTGATTAATTGGTTGGTTTGTTTTGCTTTGTTTTATAAGAAAGGTGTCAGTACTGATGGTGTCTTTTCCACTTCCATGCCTCAGGTCTCTCTCTGCAAGCTTTCTGCTTGTTTTTAAATATTTGAAGAAGAGAGTAGCCTCCTCAGTTCTTAATTTAATGGTTTTATTTTCCTGATTAGCTACATGGCTACTAGTTGAGTGGACAGCCAAGGATCATTACACAGTTCTTTCCATGTCTGAAGATCTGTAATTACCTTACAACATTTTTATAAGTAGAGAACTATTGCTCATGCTACGCTACACATGTGGAACAGAACAGATATAAAGGCCTTGTCAGTGTCCACTCAGTCGTGGAGACAAAATAAAAAATACGTGACTACAAAAGCCAGCCCATTAATAAACATCCTCAAAACCCCCACATCAATCAAATGAGAAAAAACAGCAATCAAGTGAACAAACAAACCTCACAACTGGGAGCTGGACTTGGCTAGGATCTTGGTTTTATTTCAGTAAAACCGTAATTACCTTCCTTAAAAAAAAAAAAAAAAAGTCTTCGCAGTGACAGACTCTACAGTCCTTAGGAACTTCTAAGAAATAGTGAGATTAACATGAATATTATTTCTGCAGAGAAACCAGAGGGGCAAATTGAGGTTCCCATCTTTAGAATAGGCCATACAGAAAGACAACCAGGATTCCTTCCAAGTCCCTCTGTGGGTTTTGTTGATGTGCAAAGATGAGATATTTACAAAAGAAAATATTTTAGGTACAGAAAACACCTTTGTCCACAACTATTTTTTTTTTAACATAAGATCATGGAGAAATTATTTCTTCTGAAATCTGTGGTTAAATGCCTAACTACTATATGAAAATTACTGAAGTCGTAGAATCTGTCTGGATTTTATGCATCTCTTGACAGATCTCATAATGTGGCATAAGCCAAAACCTTATATGTGTAACCCTTTCACGTAGAGGAGCAGCTGCCATACCTTTTCTCTCTAAAGGTGGTACAGAGCTGGCAGTGAGACCTTGCTTTTTATTCTCCACTGAATTTCCCATGAGACTTCTGCACAAGTAGCAAACAAATAAATAAATAAATGAAGCCTTATAGTAGGCCATTAAACCAAGTCTGATTGGAATGCCAAACATACCTTTCCCTTCCATTTTTCTAGAAAGGTTTGTATAGCTCTAGTGTAAGCAACTTGAATGGTCTCATTACTTACTCTTTCCTGGTAAATAAATTATCAATAATATGAAACTGAATGCTAGACTGATTAGTTATTCCATCCTGTCCATCATGTATCTAATAGTGCCTACTCAATGTACCTTGTGCACAAAACATTTTCTGTGCCCTTAAAGGTGAGAGTATAATAATAAATTGGATGGTTTTCTGAACAAAGCTGTCTTTGAAATTAGCTGTTTCATCCACTTGAATATACCCAAGCAAATTTATGATGATTAATTGTATTACAATGAACACCAAAGCACGTAATAATGATTTGCTACTTATTATAAAGCTTTGCCAATATTTTGTAAACCCAAGCGACATGATATGCAAGAAATCCAATGAAACCCTCTTAAACAAACAAAGGAGAAAGGGAAGAAAGGACAGGTCTTGCAACACTAAACATTTCTAAGGACAAACAGAGGCCATAGGAACACTTTTTTCCATGTCAAAACTTTTCTAGGTTAGCTCCCTTAAAATTAAGCAAGGTGGAAGAGGAGAGCTGACAAGAATTGATATGTACTTTCATTCGATATTCAAACTCTTATCCAAACAGAATCTTAGTGAGATAGCACACTACTCCACTTTTTTCATATGTTATTAGTTTTAGTCTTGCCATCATTATGGCTATTCTCTCTGTACTTCTTTCTGCATTTGAGCTTCCTTTCAAGAAGACAAAGCACCATCTACTTCAACATCTTCAGTAATATTCAGTGAATTACTCTTGTATTCAACTTAATAACTACTACATAGGTGGAAAAAACCATCACCCAAATGTATGCTGTCCTCAACTGGAGACTACTCAGCTGAGTAATTACCCAGATGAATTTACTACTGAAAAATCTTTTATTTCTGATTTGGCAGCCATGAGATTTTTGAACTGCAGTGAAACTCCTTTCCTGTCCTTGTTGAATTGTTCCAGTTTTGCCTGGGGTAGAGTTAATTTTCTTCCCAGTGGCTGGTACGAGGCTGTGTTTTGGGTTTGTGCTGAACAGCGTGTTGATAACACAGAGATGTTTTTATCATCTCTGACCAGGACTTGCACAGAGCCAAGGCCTTTCCAGCTTTTTGTACTGCCAGGCTGGGGAGGGGGTGAGGGTGCTTTGGAGGCTGGGAGGAGGCACAGCCAAGACAGGTGACCCCAAATGATCAAAGGAATGTTCCAGACCACGTGACATCCTGTTCAGTACTTAAAGTGAGAAAGAGGGAAGAAGAAGGAACATTTGAAGTGGTGAAGTTTGTCTTCCAAGTAACCATTAATTGTGATGGGGCCCTGCTCTCCTGGAGATGGCTGAACACCTGCCTGCCCACGGGAAGAGTGAATTAATTTCTTGTCTTGTTTTGCTTGTGTTTGTGCCTTTTGCTTTCCCTAATAAACTGTTTTTATCTTAAACCATGAGTTTTCCAGATTTTACCTTTCCGATTCTCTCCTGTATTCTGCTGGTGGGGGAGTGAGCAAGTGGCTCTGTGAGTCGTGATGGTTGGATAGGGTGAAACCATGGTACAAATAAATATGTAATAGGAAGCAGTTTGGACAAATTTTAAGCCTAGGTTTTTTAAAAAAATACAGTTTGGAAGACAGCTTGCTAGAGATTTGCTTTTCCAGCCAAGAACCCATACCACTTCAGAAATTACTTAGTCATAACATGTCATTAGAAAGGATACTTTGCAATTCTTTAGGTAAGTTTCAGGGACCTAAGGTAGGCCAGGGAAAGAAGGAAGGAAGGAAGGATGGAAGGGAAAGAAAGAAAGAAAAAGAAAGGAAGGAAAGTGAAAGAAAGAAAGAGAAAGAAAGAGAAAGAAAGAGAAAGAAAGAGAAAGAAAGAGAAAGAAAGAGAAAGAAAGAGAAAGAAAGAGAAAGAAAGAAAGAAAGAAAAGAAAGAAAAGAAAGAAAGAAGGAAAGAAAGAAAGAAAGGAAAGTGAGAGATTATTTTTTGTTGAAGTAGAATTAATTGTAGGTTCATGACCTTCCCTGGAATATTATTTTCAGGAACCATAAAACAATTCAATAATTATGAACAGTGTCCAGTTATGCCCGGAACACCCACCTGAGGAATTCTCTAGCCTAGTGATCTCTGATCCATGCCTTTGCATTACAATATTAACTTCAGAAATGTCACATTGTTCTTTAGTCTGACATTTGTCAGGTTATTTCTCATTCAGGTTATTTCCATTCATAAATATATAAAAGAACATGTTTTCTTTTAAACTGTATACCTTGAAATGAAACAACCAACATCTGTACTTTTTGGACAACTTAAATACACAATAAGTTATCTCTTTTCAAATTAAGAAGCCTCTATTCCCCCTCTGTCTTCTCCTGGGTAAGTAATCTAGACTATGGCTGCTCTCCACCCTAATAATAAAGAATAAAACTTGAGAGGCAGATAGATATTTTGGGTTTTATCTTCTCAAAAATTGTCTGTATTGCGTTAGACACACCATTTCTGCATGCTTCTCTTTCACTAGATATGTATTGACATCATTCAGCTTAAAAACCATATGTCAATATTAATTCTTTAATCATTGTAAACTACTCTGAGAAACCACTTGTAATGTTTTTACAGTAAGGAAAAGGTAAAGACTGTGGAGGGGGAAAAAAGAAAAAAAAAGTACAAGAGGTTAAAAAAACATTAGAGCTACAATTTGACTAAAAAAAAAATTAATAAACACAACAATAAAAAGAATATTTTACAAAACAGGGGATGGTTTGACCAAACACACCGGAACTAAGACAAAGTGACTGCCACTCACAGGCAGTTCCTTGCGGCCCAGGAGAACAAAGAAAGGACTGTGGCAAACAAACCTTAATTCTTAATGCTTAATGCTCATTTCCAGATGGACAATACAATGGGGAACTGGGCAAAACAAAGCCTGGGAGTCTATTCTGTCTGAAAGGATTCACTCTGCCGAGGTGCCGGTGTGGATCTGTGTGGCAGTGGCCACTGAAAGTTGCAAACAGTGCCCTGATGGCTGGAGGAAAGGGCAAGGGGTCCCAAGCAGTGTCTATGGCAGCTGGAGGTGGTGGTGGTGGTGCCATAGGCTCTACCTCTGCAAACCCATGGTATGGGATTGCTAAAAAGCCCCCAGCTTCCCAGGCCATGACCACCTCAGATGACAGCTCCTGACTGTGAAGTGCAACCTCCCAGGATGCGAGTCGGTGACCTCCCTTGTGGGCTGTGGAGAGCAAACAACACCCCTGCATTTCCATGCCCTGATTTTAAAGTGGCACTCCTCTTCCACAAACAGGGTAAAAAAAAAGGTTCCACTTCCAATGTCAGCTGACCCTGCTGGAAACTTCACCCCTCCACACACACGGCTGTAGGAGAAAATGGTGTTTAATCACCAGCATTAAAAACACCTCCCCCTTGTTGCTCTGCCCAGGACACCACTGGAAGCTATGCCCACATATACCTAAAACTCAGAATATGTGCAGATGTTCTCAAACAATCAGATTTCAAGGGATTAATGGTTTGTCAGCTGAGGTGCAATGACTGGATGTGCTCTTCAACTACAACACAACCATGTTTCTTTCAACTAGATTACAAGGAGAAAAAAGTAAAAAGACAAAAGTAAAATGTAAGCTCCATCTGGTTTTTTTCTGCCAAAGTTTTTTTGGTTTTTGTCATATTTTGAACAAGTTAATGTGGTTTTTAGCTTTCTACCCAGGGGATCTAAGCTTTTTGCAAGGTAAATCAATTAATGCGTGAAGAATGCTCAGGTAGTATAATCAACATATGAAAAAAGCTCAGTTTTTCTAGTCTTGCTGGACAGAGAAAAATGTCACTCTATCTTTCTGTTGACTTTTGATTGACTTTGGAGCCGGTCGATAATCAGCTCTGTTCAAGTAATGAAAATGTTTCTCTATAGATAATTAGAAAGTAGAACAACCCTGCAGAAATGTAGGAAAATCTCCAAATTACTTTACCTTGGCTGATTTTCTTTTCTCTCACTGCTTTTTACAAATTTTTTGATAGGATGCCTCATAAATTGTGGCTTAGGCAATCAGATACAGTCTTTTCCTTCTACTCTAGATTCCTGATGGCAAATGTTATCTTAAGTTTATTCTATTTTAAGTTAATCTGTTATTTAGTGCTTAACACTTCCTCACATTTTCTAGATACCTTGCCATCTTCAGACAAATTCTTAAATATCTCTAGTTAGTAATAGAATGTTAATAATTTGATTTACTGATATTTTACAGCCCACTACCTCTAAGAGCCGGAGTCCAAGAATTTTTTTATTGCAGATTCAAGGCAGGTGGTGTCTGTTTCCTGAGTAACAGCTATTACTGACAAAAGATTGTCCTTCCCCAAGTTAGTAATGGCCTCCTTATATCACTCCCTTTATATACTGATGCTATAAAACTCCACATCCACACTGCATCAACAGAGCCCATTCTCTCTCTATCCTAAGTCTAGATAATAACACTTTAAATTAAAGAACTTTAATTTAATCACTTAACTGTTGAAACCTTTACTGGCATCTTACTGGTTGCCATTCCTGTGGTATAGGAAGGAACTTAGATGGATACCCTTACTGCAAGACAAAACAAAGACAAAATTAAAGAATATACCAAAAATTAGAAAGAAACCTCATCCATCCCCTCCCAGAAAAGTCTACACCTACTTTTTCTAATTAAATATGTTCAAGATATTCTCTGACAGGAAACTATTGCAAGCTATAGGCCAATAAAATTATCATTTAGTATTATTTAATTTTATTTAGTATCTGTCCTCTAATACGGTCCTCATTCTGCAAGAATGTAATAGAACCAGAAAATGAGCTATGCAATGTAAAAAACCATCCCAGAAGAGAGAGTTTAGTCTCTCACTGAATTACTGTTTACCTATCAAGGGTTATCATGAAGATAACAATTTAGACTGCAGCCCTGGCTAGAAATATTCAACTTCTCTTAAAAAAGAAATTGAGAAAATGGCAGTTTTCAGCCCACAGCATGGCCTGAAACTCAATGAGAAAACTTGTATAAGTCACTGTGTTTAATTCAGTACCAGATTCAAACCTGTGTGACTTTTGTTATAATGGCATTCAAGCTCTCAGAGCTGTTACTGGCCACTTAGTTGTGAGGGTGTAGTTCAAACACTCTGCATGGCTAGTGGCATTTCAGATGTACCCCTGGTACTCCAGAATAAACAAGTGTTCAAAAGGCCCCGTACTGATGTTGCAACGAGTTTGGAGTTATGCTACTAGATGTTTGTAAATGAACTATAGAGCTTACACTGAAAACTGATCATTCAATGAACCTGCTGTTCAGGAGCTTCTGTGAGGATAGTGTGGACATATTGTGTCTTCAGGACTGGACTTAATGGCAGAGTCTCTAATGGGGTCTAGATAATGGGGTTTAGTGGGTGTGGTGGTATTCAGTCAAAGGTTGGACTTGGAGACCTTTTCCAACCTTAATGACTCTCTGATGCCCCAAAAAATAGGACAAGCATAGAAAGCTATAACATGGAAATTTTAAAGTCTTTGAAACCGGATTGGAATATTACCCAAGAAATATTTTATTTTCTATCAAAGTTCCATTAGGTTGGCTAATTCATTGGGACAAAGATTTTAAAAAAACCCACCTTTTCAAAGCCATATTTTTCAGGGTTCGTGTATTGTGCTATATCCCTCTCTGCAGCATGGAAGATGCCTATTTCCTTCTTTGAGGGTTTCTGAATTCTTTTTATAACAAAATATTTTTTGTTAACACAAAAACCCATTAGCTGCTAATGCAGCATCTTTCTAATTCCGTAGCCCAAATTACCCAATGCAGAAAAAAGAAATAATTACAGAATTACACAATAAATCATCTGTCCTTAGCCAGTCAATATTAATTCTTAAGTAAAAACATGGCTATTGCAAACACAGCTGAAAGGCTGGCCAATCTGAGCTCCTTTATGCCAAGAACAAAGCAAATTCCAGATAAGTTCTTTAGATAAAAAGATTAAAGTTGTGAGAATTACTTCCCTTGAGAATCAAATAAACGCAAGTTATCTGTCTCTAGTGGTCTGTAATGGAACCTGCTCTGCATAAGTTAGGTATCTAAGCTCACCTAATTTTCAGATGTTTTATGTTTCTTTGAAGCCCTGCAGGAAAAGATCCTATCTGTCCAACAAAGATACCTAACTGTAGCCAAGTAGAATCTGCTTTTGGATGGTTTCAAATACCTTTCTTCCTACACTGCTGGACAATAAGCTTGAGAATTTTTCTTTTCTGCCCATTGGCAGAGAAGTTACTTTTTAAAAGAATTTCCAGAAATAAAGTTCCTGTGAGATTCTACAAGATGCATATATTGACAATTGAAAAAAAGTGCCCAGCTTACAAATCATGAGTTATAGAGCACTCAGAACAAAACCAACATTCTCAATTGCCCACCTTTTCATGATTTCCTAGACATTTTGAACAAGCCATTTTGAACAATAACAACAACAACAAAAAAATAACCCACACAAAAATCAAACCAAAACAGAAACAAGCACAACCTCTCACAAAAAAAAAAAAAAAAAAAACAACAAAAAAAACATCAAAAACCCAACCACTAACAAAAACATTCCCGCCAACAAAAAACTACCCATAAACTGCCTTTAAAACTATCTAGAACAGTACCAAGCTATCTATGAAGTATCAACCTTCTCACTTGGATGGTGAATAACTTTGCCAAAACTCATAAAACTGAGCATTAGTTTTTCAAAAAACTTCGCCAGTTCTGGAGCTATAAGAATTTGGCAGCATAGTTTGTCAGTCTGTGCATTAAAACCAGTTAAAAGTCAATTACTTTTGGAACAAAATGGATGTGATGCACTCATTTCATACTTGGAATAAGTAAACCTCTGCATTTCACTGTGGCAGCAGAAGATTAGGACTAGAGGACTAGGAGACTAGGCCACTTGGCTGAACTGCCTTGGATATATATTAAATGTATTTATTCACTTCAAGCCATTGCCAAGCGTACTGTGGGGACACATTTATCAAATAGATCCAGATCAAATTAATCCAGACTGCTCACACATTTCAAGAATGTCTGAATTTAGATCCTGGTCATTACTTTGTTCAACACAAAAGGCATGTTTGGTTTTAGTCACTGAAAAACTACAGGTCAAAGCAACAGCCTCACTCCCTGCCCTGACGGGCTCCTTCACCCCATGGACGTACACTCCATTACCATGTAGTAAAACAGTTCAGGGATCGTTTCTCAGATTGGGAGGGCAGATCCTCCACCACTCCAGCTGGGACTGCCAACCAGGCATCAGGTTGTACCAGCTGTGTGATGTCTGATTTTGATGTTGTGCTACCGGGTCTGAGACTACCAGTTCAACTAAGGATCACTCACAAGCTCAGATCACATCAGAAACATGTAAACCTAAGCACAAGATTTTATGTGAGAGGTAGTTTGCTGGTGAAGCAAAAGAAGGTGAAAATAGGGGACAGCACATCCAGGCTCCTGTTCTCTCTAATTTGTTGTAGTTCAAGAATTAGATGATTTTTAAGATCACTTCTAACCCAAACCGTCCTATGATTATATGATTCTAAATTTCAGTGGAAAATCTGTCTCATTAAATGTTAAGGCAACAATACCTTTAATGTTTTATGTAATATCTTTGTTTAATATTTGATATGAAACCAATCATTGCTATGTCATTTTCACCCTTTTGTTTGCTAATGAAAGAGCAGTAAGAGACACATAACAGTAAAGGATCATTTTCTCTAGGGAATTAAGCAATACTCCGAGTTGCCCAATTCCGTTAAAATCTGAGAGAAGTGCCAGAAAAACCTAGAGGAAGCATGACATTCCTGAAAGTCAAAATGTCCCTATTTTCCAGGGTCCTTCCATCATTTCTGAAGGTTTCCAATGTCTTTAATTAACTGGCGTGCTGATTAATGTTCTTGTTTCCTTAAGAACCTCTTCAATGACATTATATGGATGAAGGTTGAACGGGATCAATAAAGTTACATCAGGATCAACAGAGATTTCTATAACCACTGATATTTGTGCTAGAAATGGCATGAAACTGGACAGCAATGATGGGTGTTAAGGGGCAGGGAGTGGGTTTGACAGGGTTAATCAGAAATGTCCATGAGTTTGCATGCCTTCATCCACTGCCAGGTCCCACACCTTTGTGTGCACACCCATGCACACGTACACACACACACAGGCTGATCACACAGATACTCATATCTGCTGCTTGCACGTATGACAGTGATAAACAGGTCTCTGCTAGCAACAATTTAGCTGGTAATAAATCACTCTGGTAGGGGCTAGTGTGCACAGGTGAATTGCCATGATGCAAGGATATAATTGTGCATAATCAATGCAAACATGCTCTAGTGGAACGTGACAAAGACTTACTTAAGCACGTTTAGCCAGAGCCTAAAGGTTAAGGCAGAATCAGGGTGATGGGGGTCTTTCAAATAACTCCAGGATATCTTGCAAATGCCATGACAAAGGGAAGTATAACATACTTTGGCTGAACTGGTGTTAGGAAAAATATGAAGTCTCTGTGACCCTCAGGAAGCAGCCTGTCAACATTCCTCAGGGTTCCCCACCACCTCAGGAGCCTGGAAAATACAAAGTATTATACAGAGTACCTAAAGCAACCATAAATTAAGATCAGTTCTTGCAGAACAGAGAATAGCCTGCTAAGAAACTGCTTTGGACTTTTAGGTTGGTGTTGTCTCCCTTCCCTACCCTCAGTTGAAAATGGATTCTTTAATGAGAAAACGTTTTGTTAGAGTCATAAATTTCCCACAGAGACATATTTATTTTGACTAAACCTTCATTACAACAAACTTCTCAAGTCCTCAGTGGTATTTATGGGCAAAGTTCAAATTCTAGAAAAGATGCCACTTCATAACAAAATAGTTTGGGTATTATGTTACGAAAGATAAGGTAAAAACCTGTTCCTGATTGATTCAGATCAAGGGAATAAAACATTCATGATGCAGATGATTATTCTTATAACCAAGGTAATGTTACCAGCTGTTTTATTCTTTGCTGTAAGGGTTGTTTTCGTGGTTTCAATACAGTTAGCCTAGTCTGCAGTCAGAGAAGAGAAGTGTTATTTCTTGAGAGGTATCTTCAACCCATCCAAAATTTGACTGACCTCTACCATTGCCTCTCTCTTACATCTAACTCTTCAGGGATGAAAGAGCGACAAAGCATCCTGTACCGAGGCCTAAGAACACATAAGAAACAATTAGACTATTCCATCTTAGGAATCTGTATCATCACAGAGAGGACTGAGTGACTGATAGATACTCACCCACGTGAGTGACTAGAAAGATCACTTGAGAAGTGAGTGACCCAATGTCTAAAGTCTGTAAATAAATCAGACATTCTGATTTCTGTCTTAAAGTCACTGGATCAATCTCCTTAAAGCTGGCCTAGTGCAACATTTCTTCCTTTTCTGCTTTGGAGAGCCTTTTGGGGAGGGGTTGCTGATTTCATCTGAGGACAGGAAATGAACACTTTTGGAAATCTCAGAAAAAACAATAATTACAATACAGGAAAACCATCTCTTCCTTGGATCTATATACTAAGAAACAGATCTATCTTTTCTCTTTCTGGTCATTAAGATAAAAAAGGTAATAAAGGCACTGTTCTAGAGCAAAATGCTGTATAGATTTCTTTTTTAAAAAGTGCAGACTATGATCTACAACTGGCAAATTGCCCTATTAGTGTAGGTTTAAAGAAAAGGGTTGAAAGGTGCAAATTGGAAGGAAACTTGCTCCCAGGAATCAATAGGTCCAGAAGAGTCTATTATAATAACATCATGTCCCTGAGAGGGCATCAGGGATATGTATGTTATTGCTAAATTAGGTGGTGCCATCTTTGCAAGGAAAACAGAAATGTAATGTTTGCTAATTGAACTATAAAAATAATAATTACCTTTGATGTAGGGGAAAGCAAAGTCACTCAGCAATGTCTCTGATTGTATAAATTAAAGCTGTTATCATCAGAGCCCAAACTAGATTAAAAGTGAGCTTCTCAAATTACATTTGGATGAGACCAAATGTACACAAGACTTTGAATGTTTTTAGTACATGAGAAACAGCTTTTCTGTTCACTGCTCCCTTACCAAATAGTCACATTTCCTTAACTGCAGCAGCAACTCCTTCTCAGTAGTGTATATTTCTTTAATTACCTTCATTCCTAATGCAGTTTTTTTCCTGAAGAAAATGCAGTTTACAAGCCAGTTTTAACTTAGAGGATATTCTGCTTTATTAGTTATAACTCTAACCAATAACTATATTGGTTATGATTTCTTTTCAGTTCAGGATATTTTATATTTATGTTGCCATGATTTGAAATGGAGGGAGGCACATTGAAGAGGTGGTTTTTTTCAGACTGCTGGGTCACAGTTTCACTTCTGATGAATCATTTATTCATTTATTAATTCTCTACTGCTTATAAAAGGGTAGAGCCAAGGACTGACTGTAACTGGATAAACCATTTGTGAAGAGAATTTATTGTGAGAGCCGGTGAGCTTGTACCCCAGCTCTGTTCCCCTGATTGGTCCGTTGGCTTCCCTGTCCCTTTTTCTGACTCTGGTCCAGAAAGCTCCTCCCTTCCTGTTCTCCCATTGGCCCTGTCCTTTTGTCCCTCCCTCTGAGTTTCCCTGTTGGTTCCCTTACCCCAGCCCCGCCTATGTACCACCCCTGTGCCCTCGGACCATTGGTCCCTGATGTTCTCCCCGCCCCCGTGTGAAAAGCTGGACTCTCCATTATTCAAGGTGTTCGCCATTGGACACCTTCACGGGTGGTTGGAATAAACCTAATCTGTGGAGCTCTATGCAGAGATCCTTCCTGTCTCTTTGCCGTCAGTTTGTCGCACAAGCCAGCCAGTGCATGAATAACCCCCAGTTCGGCTGCGACAATTTATGAGGAATCAAAGAGCAGATTTTGCAAAAGGTTTTGTTTTGGGTTTTTTTCATTTTAGTGTTATACAAAATGTTATGTTGCCTTGTGGTGAGATATTAGCTGAACAGTGAAGTTTATTATTAATTTTCTTCTCAAAAACATGAGGAAATTTTGTACTTGAACTATGTTCAAAACAAAGAGGTTTGGCACCAGAAGAGTGAAAAACAGGTCTCTTTGATCAAGAACCATAAAGTGAAAAAATTATTGAGCAAGCCAGGACTATTTTCTGATTCTAGTAAGAAAAAAACCTTTAAGAAAAAAAAAAGAAAAAAACTGGACAAGGACATCACTGGAGTGGGAGGTGGGCAGCTAGTGGCCAGCATAAATAAAACACTGAATAAAAAGTCCCTATGACTAGAGATGGATTTGTGGGCAGATATACTGTTAAAAAGAAAAGGACATTTCCTCTCTCAATAGATCCTCAATACTGAAAATCAGGAAAACAGTCTAAAGACACAGTTCAACAACAAACGGGAAGTATGCAAATGTAATGTACAGTTGTTGGTAATGATGCTACACTAGTCCCAATGACACAAGGTGTCCATCTGAATGAATCAGACAAAGTTTATGAGATATTTTTATCCATGTGGATTTTTAATCTGTTTTAATGTGTTTAATTTTTTAATGTCTTTTCTGAAATGCAAAGGGTATGATGCCCTGAAGAGTCCCAAGACCAAGGCACTAGAGCCATGGATAAAGTTTGTGGAAAATTCTAAAGTTATCATTCAAAATGTCTTTTAGCTGATGGTATATACTCTTAATTGCAGTGTATGTAAAAGATTTTAGGGATCTCAAAAGAAGGCTACAACAGAAGACTACCCATCTACTTTTCTTAGAAATCCCTTCTGTCTTGTAAAGACAGAACACATATAAGATAAAATTCTGCAAGTGAAAAACAGTGAAAATATGTTCCTCCTAAATTTAAAATACTTTGTGAACCAGTTTTGAGTGTACTCTGTGTTAAACCAAAGCTCTTAAACTTTAGATGACTTCTCTTTCAGAAATTACAAAATAAAAAAGCTGCTGGACAAGCAAGCTGGATAGCAAACACCAAAGGGCAAAATTATTTCCCCATAAGACTAAATGCTCATTTAAAAAAAAAGAAAACATCTCTATGCCATATTTTGCTTAAAATTTCATATATGTGTGTGTCTCTGTGTGTGCATTTAGATGAGGTAAGGCTATAAGTGACGTCTGCCAAAAAAACCCAACAAAATTGTATTGTCTCAAATATTTTCCGTATATCACATAGCATATCGAACCATCCTTTAAATCGTTACTTAATTTGTACATCCAAAACTAAATACATGTGCAAGCAAACATGCCAGATGGAAAACCCATAATAAGAAAGACTGAAAGTTGATTACTTAGGGGGGAAAAAAAAAAAAAAGAAATTCCTGCAGATTAAAGTACTCCCATGGGAAATTGTATTCAAGACTGTATATATGTCCTAGCTAGTGGCTACCCTAGACTTGTTCTTCTGACCAGAAATTATCCTGGAAATGAAAGTCTTTTTAGATGAGAGTTTAATTGAAACCTGTACATAATCCTGTGAAGTTTTAGTTTTGGCCAATTAGTTTATTCTGATTAAAACTTAATTAGTACAAAGAAATAAGTTTCAATAATTGTAGTCAGACAGGTGTTAAACTGAGAAACAAAAGGGGTGAAAAACAGGAACAAACATGTACTCACTTAGAACAAAATCAGAATGTTGAGAACCAAATTAATCAAGACACTGAAGGACATGAGGAGAAGAAATTATTTAATTGCCTGTACACCACTGCTTGGAGCCTGGGTAATAAACACAGGCAATTGGAATTGCTCATTTATGAGCATAAATTTGACCTAGTTTGTATTACTGAAACCTGGTGTGAAGAGTTACATGACTGGAATATTAAAATAAGTTGATGTAACCTTTTAAACATGAATACAGTGGACAAGAGAGAAGAAAGAACGACAGCCTATCTTTAAAAAAAAAAAAGTTTTAATTGACTAGTACCTAGCAATCAGTGTCTTTCTGCCCTGTAGCTGAAGAAAAGTTAAGTTATTTACAGGTCACTGTGTGATGGAACTGAAATACTTTGCATTCAGAAACTAATTCTAGAGAAAGTAAAGAAGGAGGACAAACCCCAAAACCTCAGTATTCAAGAGTTTCGAAAAAGCTGGGTGCAGTTTTTTCTGGAGTGTAATGGATCACAGGAAGTCGTGCTGCACAGAAAAATCACCAAAGATCTGGAAAAATTCAAAGTACAGAAACATTTAGAAAGGGAAATGGGATGACCCTGATAAATGTCCTTTTGTCAGTTTAAAGTTAACCTAAGGCAAACAATAAAATAGCTAATATGAGATTTAATTAAAATAGAATTAAAGGGAGGTAATATAACTAATATCAAATAAAATTGGTTTATGAAAATAGACCTACAGTAATTTGATGCCTTTTTGTAAAGTATAAGAGAACACTGATGATGGTAATTCTGATCATCTAATATTTAAACTTCCAAGGATTCAATCTGATCTCAGAAATCTTTTTTTTCAAGAAATAAGAGCACTATAAAGTCAACAAGTTATCTTCAGAATAAGCTGAATCTCAAAATTAAATGAAATTGAGACATCCCCTTAAAACAGGTGTGCTTTTGAGCAAGAACATCATACTTGACTATGTTTTCTTAAGGTAGAGTATGAAAAAAAAGGAAAAGCCTTTGGAACTGGTCAACTGACAAGTGAACAGCACACACATAAATATGTGCATCTATATGTATCTGAATGTACGTATATCTACCGATACTCATTATACATTTTGGAATATAAAACTTAGAGAAATTAAGAATTTAGGCTATTCTTAGAGAGCAGGGAAACTCAATTCAACTTTTAGAATGCTTGATTCTGAAAAGGATTTCATCACAGTGCTTGAAAAAGGTCTTTTTCTGACTGCACGGAATGCAAAGGGAGCTGAGTGAATTGGCTTTGGCTGAAACAACACTTGGGAGTTTACTGAGATGAATCCTGCTTTACATGTCCTTAAAAAGAGCAGAAATTTGTTAAAAGAAGGCTCATAAGCTTATTTAGCAGATGTATGATATCCAGATGCTGAATGTTGAGCAAACATGTTTTCCATCTACCTTAACCATTCTTGGTAAGTCTCTGTATTTCTCCCCCAGCTGCTGGGGAAAACTGAGGTGATTACATCTGGACATATTTCATTTTGGCACTTGAAGTTAGATCAGACTACTTTAAGCTTTTTAGACTAGGAGTTGTGTTAATTTTTTTTTTAATCTATTTTTAGTCTGTAGAAGTAATATTCAGCTGTTCAAAAAATTTACAGTGCACTGTTAATTTGTGCTTCCTTCCTATGTGCTTCCAGGTGAAAAGAGTCAAGATTTCCATTTGTTTCTCTTACGTAAAATAAATCAAGTAATTTAAATGAATGTTGCTTTCTTGAATACCTACTGTTTGTGTTTTTCACTAAGTCTCACGATGATGTTCCCACCTGGTTTCAGAGCTCTTCTGGAGACTGTATCTGAATGCATGTACCAGGCAGCGGAATGCAACACGAAAGTATCTGATACTGTGGTGATCAGGTCTGTTGTGTCCACACTGCTCAGCACTGATGACTTTTAGTGAGTTTTAGCTCAGGTACAGAATGACCACACCAGTACAATTACTTTTTAATCTCCACAGGGCTCATTAGATGAGATCCCACCAATAGTCCCTCATTGTTTCATTGTTATATCCTGTGAATTGTAACATACTAACTGTCTTAAAATCTGTATGTGGGTCGAGCAGGGAATTAAGGTCAATCTGGAATCTTGATAGTTCCTCTGCTTCAACCCATGAACTGCACCAGCCTTCTGTCACAAGGGATAGTACTAGCTGCCCTAAGTGGAAGACCTCTCCCACAAAAGAAGAGGAAATACACCTTTGCCTTTTAGGGGGACACTTTCATTCTCTATATAAGAGCCTGTGTCCTCGTCAGTATATCTAAATTTAATACCAAAAGCCCATGAGCTGAATTTGATCTCAGTGCCAGGCCCAAACCCATTAGAGGCACTTCTCAACCTTCCGATCTCGCTTTTCCCCAGCAGGAAAGACCAGCAGACCTTTCACACTGACTTTCTTTTTCCTGTCTTTGGGCCGTGTAACTGACTTGTTCATGTTACATGGCCCAAAGAGGCCTTTCATGTTCAGTCCAAACAAAAATTACTTCCACAATCTGACCCATAAGAACTGTCTCTCATCTACTACATTTGTATTTCTTTTTTATGATGGGTCGTCAAAAGTATCCTTTGTGCAGACGTGCACAAAAAACACGTTCTGTGAGCAGAAGTTTGAGGGATGGTCAGTTGTGTATGATCTTCTAGGTGTAATGGTATCTGCTTCTCCTTCCTTGTCTCTCAGATTTATATGGCGTGAATTCATATTTTGTTCTTCTTTCAGTAACTAATAAGAAAAAAAAAATGCTTGTTGTCTTTCCTCATGGCATTGGTAGGATCTGGATTATCCCTTAGACTTCTGCATTTTCTATCAGACTTGATTGAAATTGTCCAGAGGGTTTCAGTGATATGAGACATGAACCCACCCAGTATCACACAAGACAGCCTGACCATGGAAGCAGCAGCGCCTCAGGAAAAAAAGCAAGAAAGGCATTTATCTGACACAGCGTGAGGAAAATCATTGGCCTCAAAACAAAACAATAGTTAGATATTCAGTCTAAGGTTCACAATTTTTTATGCTCTTTTAACTCTTTTAGTGTCTGTTCCAAAATTTGTGCATATCAGCAGGAACATTCCACTGACTTAAAAGGAGTTTGAAGAGGTCTTCTAACAAAAGGAAGTGAAAGTCTTGGAAATTCAAACTGCAAAATATAATGATGTTGACTGACTGCACATGCTGAATAAATACCCAGAGTTAACCCATAATTTTCTTATTTTTCCTACTATAGATTTTTTCTTTTCCTGGATCTAACAAGTTGTTAAATCACCATACAATGTTTTCTGATAGTAACTCAAAAATGAGTAACAGCATAATTCAATAGAAGGATAATTAACATGTGGCTCTATTCAGGGATGAAGTGGCACTCCAGTTCTCCAAGGTTGAGAGTCACTGCTGTAGATATTCTCTTTCTAGCACAAGTGACACTTTTCAGTTTCACCTGCAGGAATGTTTTCTTGGAATTACTCAAGGCCTCACTTGCAAAAACATCTGTTTGCCCCATGTACCAACAGTATTGCTTCAGGGTCCTAGCACCTGAGAATCATTGATTAGGAGTAAAAAACCAAAACAGTCTTGAATAGCTGATATTCTATTACAGGAGCAAAGAAGGAGAGAAAGTGAGATATTAGTGGGGGGAGGCTATAGTAGGAAAAACACATAGCTGGTGAAAAGATTGAAATTTTAATATGAATCAAGTTGAAGATGAATGGCAAGGGATGAGTTTTGTCATCAGCTTCCAATGAAATGAAGACACCTGATCTGATCACAGTGTTTTAAAAAGTCTTAATGGCATGTTAGAAAAATTATGTGTGTATTTCTACAGCACTGATTTTAAAGTGTATGAATTTTAGCTATAAATAACCTTCTGAATGAGAAATTGCTAGCCTTTGTGAGAGTTCTGTTCGCTCCACAGAGAAGCACAGCTTCAGCTTCAGTCTGTGAGGGCACATCCTGTTTAACACCTCTGTCTTAATGAAGTTTAAATACCTGTCCTTGATGGCTGCTGTTCACAGAATTTTTGGGAGAATTTGAAGTTCTGAATTTGTGTTCAGAACTTCCTCTCAAGAGTTAAAACATAACTTCTGTTGTAGCACATCTGGACCAATTTTGGACTCAGAGTTAACTCTCTCTGTTGCACACCTGTGGGTGCTCAGATGCCCATGCCATGGGCAGGGATGCCATGGCTGTTTTAAAGACTGGTGTCTGCTCATGTAACTGCAGGTTAAATATTTTTCAGTTTAGGAGAATCCTGCCAATATCACATATAGAAGTAATACAATGAGATATCTTATTGTAAAACACTGTGATGTCTGGGGAGCAGATACCTCTCTAACTACCTCCCTTGGTAAACAGGAAAATTAGCTTGTTTTCTCTTAGTTCTTTCTTAAATAGCTGAATATGAATGGTCAAGGGGTTTAGAACTTTTGTGTTTTTCTCTGCTGTCTGCCTAATGCTGTCCAATTCCTTCTGAAAGTGGGAACAAAACCGGAAAAAGAAAAAAGGGAATATTCTGCTGACAGAAGACTGTCAGATATGAAGCTGTTTCCATGAAATTCAAGCACATTATGAAATAAAACTAAACAAAATTCCAATCCAGCAAATGGAAAGCCTTTTTTGTTTGTTTGCTACAGGACATATAACATTATTACTGCAATAGCTATTTTTAAAGGGCCTTTTGCATTTTTACTCTGAATTTCTCTCAGTGTCACAAGCTGTAATTAGTGCTAATCATCCTCTACTCCTGGTAAAATAACTGAACAGAATTCCATTACCTTTCCAGCCAAAAAGGTTTTCTGCTTGCCAGCTTCTTTATACTAATGCTCTGAGCCCTGTAAATGGAAAGGAAGCCACATAAATAAAGTGGAAAACTGAAGAGAGCACTTCTGGAAATTAAGGGTGGTTTGAAGCAGTTCTATAAATGTGGGGGTAGGTCTCCATGGGCAGAACCCCTACTCAAAACTTAAAAGACATAAACCACCACTGGTAGAGAATCTGTGTAAACACATTAACACACTGCAGTAACCAAGATAATATGTAATTTTCTAGGATCAAGCCACTGCAGTGGGGAGCTTTAGGGTCAGATTTGGCTCAGAGCCAGTCAGCTACTGTGCAAAACTTCATCCAGCAAGCCATGGAGCCATGGTATTTTGTGCTTATTTGTTTTGATGAGAATATGCAGAAGTAACAAGAAAAACTAACAATATATTTGAGGGTAAAACATGTAGATTGTGGTAGAGAGCTGCTTGGCTTTTCAAAGATTTTTCAACTCACATTAACCATCCATTTAGAGAGGTATCTAACCCTTAACAGATAGTTCTTCTAGGAAAGCAGAACTTTCTAAACTGCTTTCCATGTCTGTCTGGCAGTTCAGTTTAACACAAATTGCAGCAATTCTTAAGGCCATTAAAATGTCTGATGATCATCTCTTCTGAGTGCTGTATCTTAGCTTGAATCCTTCCATTTTCTTTAACTTCCTTTATAGCCCTTTGATTTCTAGGAAATGCCATTGATTTAAAACTAAATAAAACAAGTTGAAAAGTTAAAGTGCACTTCTGTAATGGTTCTTATGTTAAATTTACCTGCAACATTTCTCATGTTTGCATCTCTTTGGGCAGCTCACGGAACAGGGCTGAAAACTTACCGGAATAGAAGCTGCTAGATTTTGACCAAGGCAGGATTAGACAGCTCTTTTGTCTAATCCAGTTTGCAGATTCCTAGGTTCTGAAGAGTTTGAAAAATTCTATAGATAAATAATTTCCATTTTCTATTCTTTCTGAGATCAAATATTAACAGCTGCAGAATCCCGAAAACCAAAATCTACATTGCCAGCTCTGTGCCCTTTCATAAATTTATAATATATAAATTTAAAATTTATAAATACCCACTTAAAACTCTACCTGCCTAAAAATCACTGCCATCTAGTAATGTTTAGGGATCAATAGAGCTGTGGCAGTTTGAGGAGTTATTGCTTGTCAGTAAGTTACTTGAGCCAAGTAACTGCTCGTATATTCTTAGCCTGCTCCAAATGAGAGATGAGTTAACATAACTTTCTTTGGAGAAGAAAAAAATTAAATGACATTACCTAAAAATTTGAGGGTAATTTTTAGGTACTTATCAGGAATATCCATGTTACTTTTCATATAGCAACCCATGCTGCTGGTATAAGTATACCTATTCTGGATTCCTAAATCTGGTAGTATTTACAACCACTTAGACAGGCAAAGAATTTAAATTAGGCAAATCCTTTTTCCTATTCTAATGTATTATCCTCTCTGTGGACCTCATTTGAAGCTTTATTTACTTGTCTGATAATATTGAAATCTTAATTTAAGAATTTTAACAGAGCAAGGATTGTTTTTGTGTTTGCTGCTTCATTTGATAATTATGCTTCAAATCATTTGCAAGGAAAAGAAATTTCCAAGTAATTCACAATTAATAGGGAATGCAAAAGCAGAAAAGCCGCTATTTACCATCCAGAAAAAGATCTGACCTCAGAAACTAAAGTAATACTTGCTACGCTGGATCAGAGATTGAATGATTTAAGATTAAGAAAATAAAACTTAACAAAAAGGCAGGAATATACTTACTTGGTAAAGTCCAAAGAAAGAGAAAGACTTCTTTATCTTACTTGATTACAGCTTGACTTTGAAGCATCCACTTGGCTATGGGAGAAGTAAATGCAGTCCTAACAGATATGAAATGAATTTTTTGTAGCAGTGGTAAGGAAGAGCTAGTGTTGTTATACAAGTCATTTATGTGATCTTCCCAGGAATATTGAATTCCATCTTTGTGGCTTTTACCTAGAGAAAAACTCACTTGGACTCAGAAAGAGGATCACCAGTCCAATAGAAAAACTGTTCAGTTAAGGAGAGAGATACTTTTGAGATCAGAAAGGAGACTTCTGGAGGAAACACAGAACATAATGGGCATAACTGAATGTTCTGTAGCTTTATTAATTGTTTCTGGAATTGCAATTTAACAAGTCAAATCTATCCTGGGTATTCAACACACAGGTAGGTACATCAGCTCACAGAAGCACTTAAATCTACATGAGTATTCCCTGGTGGAGTCTGCTAAGCTGATGATTCTCCAGCAGATGCTGCCCAAAAATACCTGTCCTTCAGTTTGGATTCTAGCTTCTCTTCCAAAATACCATTCAGCACAGCTTTAAGAAAAGCCTTTAAGAAAACTTAGACTATTCACTAGCTGGATAAAGAGACGCATAAAAAAACTAGGTATTTTTTCCATAGAAACCACTTAAATTACGTAAGTGCAAAATCAGGAAAGAGGCCTTCTGAGGCTTTGTGCATGCTCTTTGTTTGCAGCATTGCAAATATAGACTAAAGGGAATGTGCTGCAACTGATCTTGTATAACTCTGGAAGCCAGTGCCTTTGTCGTAGACTGATATTCTTTGTACCTGTATCCAACAGAAAACTGAGTGCAAGGAACAGCTTTCAGAAGTACCTCCTGAAGTGCAGGGCTCCTTTCCCTCACAGCTGTGACAGTGTTAATAGCCATGTAGCTAATTCTTTCATGGACTGCCACAGCACAGACCCTTACTTCACACTTGCCTGTTTCTTCTTTTGTCTTTTTTAATTANTAATGATACCACATAATCCTAGCAATTAAGTCACAGAGCAGCACAACGAGTTCATACTCAGTGCTCGGGGCACTGCTTCCCTCTTCCCCTCCCCACCTAACGCTGCATGTAGGGAACAAGAGATCACAGAAGGCGCCGTTCTCTTTGAGGAGCCTGTTCTTAAAGACTTTAGCCATCCTGGCTGTCATGCATGGATGTGGGAGCTGGATGCAGCCATCCATCCATTCAGTCCATTGGCTGACAGCAGATGACTTTGCACAGGAGTGGCACTTGGAATTACCCCGGGGGGGCCGGGCGGGGGCTGAGGCTGCACACAGCTGTGCCATCTGTTCCAATAATACCACATTACTCTCTAAACTCAGTAATGAAGGCTCTTGAGTAATCTTTCATCAGAATGACTTCACAGCATTAAAAATGCATTTCAATACATAGCTTGTTTAAATATTTAACCCTCTTTGGCTTTGAGAGATTGATTCAGATCTGTGGTGTTTATATGCGTAAGAAACATTGATTTTCATATGTAGACCTGCATTAATTCATGGAGACATGAGTATGCACAAAGAGTGATCTGTGATAAACGGACTCTCAAACTTTAGATTGTGAATGGGGACAGTTTGTCTTCTGGCTTTGATTTTCCTCTGTGTGAACTTTTCCTTCAGAAGAGTTTTACTTTGGACTAAGTAAGATAAACACAACAGGGACCAGTATCCAATTAGCTTTAATGGGAGTTGTATCAGTCTCAGTTACCTGCACCCTCTTTTTGCTTTGTTCACTGTCTGTCCCTTGCCCTGATTTTCCACCTGTCTGGCATTGTCAGTTCAAGCAGTGCAGTTTTATTAATACTTTTTTCTTTCTTTTTTTTTTAA
>VXBT01000054.1:0-42973 GCA_013400235.1 Oriolus oriolus | reverse complement strand
AACTGAATTGGCTCCTCACACATACTTCTTGGAAAAGGCTGTTAATTACTGTTTTCCTCTTGCCTTTCTTCATTTTTTTAATCATATATGGGCATTCATCTTTCTTCCTATAAGATGTCTCTTTTCCACACTGAAGAATTCTAGTTTTAAATCATACCAGTTCCTTTTCTCTGGGCTTTTCCCAGTTACTCCACAAAATTACTGAGACAAAATCCAGCTGCATACAGTATTCAAGAATCAGTGCATGATGCATTTCAATGACAGCATAACAATGCTTTCCATTTTGTTCTTTTCCTTATTGTTTCTTCAATTCAATTCTTTTTTTTTCATTGCTCCTGAGCTTTGAGCCAAGGTAGTGAAAACCGTTCCCGAGAAAGCATAGCATTAATTGTTTTGTATGTGAAATTCAGATTTTTTTTTTATCTGCGTCCCTGTCTTTCTACACCTATTTTTATCTGCCATTTTATAGTATAATTGTTCAGTCTTTTTTTCTTCCTGAAGTTGTGCGCATTTGGCTCCTTCCTCACTATCCTCAATAACCTTGTATTGCGAAACTTTGTTCTTTACGTTCTCAGACAAGTTGTGGATATACCAAACAAAGAAACAAGTACAAATCCTGAAGTATTCTCTGCTGAAAGCTGCTCCTTCCTTTTACTCTTTTTTTAAACTTTGAATTCATCCTTACCCTATTATCTAGAGCTGCAAGAGGAACCTGCTTGAATATCTTATAAATAGACAAGTGGATTTTTCTTTTCCACGTGTTATTTCATAATCAAGAGATCTGGATGTTCTGTTTTCCTGAAGAACCTCAAAGAAAACCTGTGTTGAGACCACTAGAGTAGAAGTATTTTCCTCTGAGCTCATGGCTGATGTCAATGGAAAGTGTACTAAGTCAAATCAATGTGGATTTCGTTACTCCTAGAGTAACATATTTTATTTCTGAGATATTCACCCATTTGCAAGGCCTGTGGCAGTACAGCCTGTATATGATTTCTTGCATTATCTTTCGTTTAAAATTTTACTTAGGACTCCAGCCAGGAAGTAACAAGTGGAGCCCATTCGTCCCTAGTCATTATATATCATAGGATATGCCAGAATGCTGACCAAATGATATGTGTTCTACTTAACGTATTACATTTTGTGCTTAAAATTAAAGAGATTTATTGATAAAATTATTTTGGCAGCATTTGAAGCTGAATTCCTTCTCATTCACTTATTCATTCTGTACATTCATTTGCGCATTTTTGATATTTGCAACTAAAGGATGGACCCAAATTTTGCCCTCATTTTACACTGTGCTGTATCCACTGTGTAATGGACTGAATCCAGAATGTGAAAAACATAAGTAATACTATCTTTCTAATTGTATCCCTGTGATTATATGGTTCTCTCTTTAAGGATGGCTGGGGAAATATATTCTAAACATCACTAACAAGGCAAGTTCTTTGTTCTTGATCAGAGTTGAAAAGGGACAACATTTTTGTGAAACTGATTTGCAGTACTCTGAAAGCCATTATCCCTATCCCAGTGGCAATTGCTTTTGATTATTATGTGTATTCATGCTTTAATAAGAGCTGCCTTTCGAAATCAGCTCCACCTTAGACCTAATCTAGGAATGAAGCTGTAATGCCAAGTTTATATCTTAGTGTGTTGCTATGGAAGTGATATTAGCAATATTAGAAATCCAGCACTGTGGGCTGTGAGGCTGTAGAATGTGATAGAAACTGAAAGCATGGATGCAGTAGAAGAAGATTTAATTTGAACAGAGATATATTTGATTCTTTGGAAAACCATGAAAAAAAAAGAGGGCAGTATATCAAAGTAAGTATTTTTAGATATTACAGTTTATCTTGATCAGGATGTCTAGAATGTAAGAATATAAAGTTCTTAATTGTCAAAAAATATCTTTTAAACAAAAGTTTAATGGTTAAAATCACTGCACATGAATTAATATTATTTTTAAGAAAAAAGAAAGGAAGTTTTTTTTATTGTTTCCTATTTTGATCATAGGCTTCTTTTCCTTTCATGTTTGCGTATTATTTCTAAATTCTTTCTTTTTTTTCATTTTGAATCTGCAATGGGAAACAGACCAAGCAGATGGTAGCAACCTAGTTCTGTTCCTTTTTAGCTTTGATTATTTCCAGTGACAGTTAAGGGTGTTTGGCTGTCTTGGGCAAAGTAAGCCTGTTGATACTGAGTGATTATTGAATAGCTCTATAAGATGTATTTATGTGTAATTTAAGATACAAAATGATCAGTGGAAGTTTTGTTACAATGTGCTTAGATGCATGAAAAGATGAAAGACTGAAGAGTGGATCAATAAAGTTATTACTAGATGGAAAATGCTATGAGAACATATTGGTGATGTACGAATAAACTAAAGAACAAAAATCATATACAATCACTGGCTCCAGCTTTTGACAGGAAACACGAGCCTTTAGGCATAAATGACTGTGAATGGCAAAATGCAGCTGCTGCCTTCATTTGAATAGCCTAAGGAAGGCAGGAGAGCAATCAAAACATGCCCCAGCTATAAGCAATCATTTCAGAGCTTTAGCTGACTTAAAAAGCGATAGCAAGTTAGACTCTGAAGAGTACTAGACAGGATCCTGTGATGTGGCACTGCCAACCCCGTTGGAGGGGATACAGTGAATAAAGGAATATTCCTGAGTAAAGGAATGCTCCATAGAGAATTTAACAGCTGCAGAACACACAGTCTCTGCATGAAGCATCACATACTTTCCAGTTTCTGCAGCTGCCCTTCAACCTCTCTTCAGCTGCTGAAACTCTCATCTTTGCCTCCCTCTTTCTGATCTAATGTGCGCTCTGCAGCAGCAGTTCAGGACTGTTTGGATGTTCTTTGGCAATTGGATACGGTGCTATTAAAATCCATTCTCAGGTGCATGGTTTTACATTTATTGCCCCATTATTCCATTTTTTAAATTTTATTTTGCTAAGAACTTTAAAAGTGAGAATATGCCTATTGCACTAAGAATGTGTTGGAGCTGTGGAGCTGCCCACAGTAACTATTACAAATTCCTGTTGTGAGGTGAGTTTATGTACAACAGGGGTTTTAGGAGGAAAGAAATTCCAGATAAGGTGCAAACCAGAGATGTCATATCCTTGCAGCACAGTGCAGTTCCAGGCTTTTTAAGAGCCTTGGATGCAATAATAGCACGTCTAGAAACAGTAGAACCATATTAAGAACATGCTGTCCCAGCTAAAATCCCATTTTTGTTTTCTTTCTTGTGTTGAGGCAGACTTGATCAGCAAAAGGCTGTAACATGCTGCCTGGTGTATTTTGCAGATATATCTGTAGCTATCTTTACTCTTACTGACATCAAACACAGCATTTTGGGTGAAAGTAGAACTGATAAAACAACCTAAAATATAAAAAGAAATTTATCTGTATTATCAGAGGAGCGTATTTTCTTGACCTAGGTCCAGATATTGCTGTTTTACATAGCTCCATTTCTCTTCATTCACCATTCTTCCTTTTATTGCATTCCATAACTGGCAGAAACAAATGAAATCTAAAAATTCTGTAGAGAAAAACAAGTTAAGCACCCCCAGCTGTTTGCAACAGCATAAACTGCTGCTTCATTAATTCCAATATGTATGTGCATAGGCCTCTAGCACAGCCTTGCTCCAGCAACTGCTAGGATACAGAATTATTGCTTATAATAAATCATTGTAAGCCAGTCGGAGCTCTGGGTACCCTGGTGTTGTGACATGCTGCATTTGTGAGAAAGTCATTTCCAAATGTTAAAAAACTATGGGAAAACATCATTTTTTTTATTCTCTTTGTTGAACTTACTTCTGACTTTTGTCAATTTAACATTATTCTTTTTAAAAAAGGAAGAAAAAATTTGATTTTCAGTGTAAAGAAAAAGAACTTAAGTAGCTCATAGAAGAGTACTAAAGCTGTATAGCTTTGCTTACACAGAGAAAGTTTTAACACAGGAGCCATATTAACTTGGGACAGGTTAAACCACACCTGTGTCACCATTCATATGTTTTTTGCTTCCTGCAAATGAGTATTCTACGAAGGTGAGACAAAAAATAGCACTGTTTAGCAGAAGTTGATAAACTGAGACAGAAAATACCATTAGCTGCTATGGAGAATAAGGAGTTGCCCAAAGAGAATAAATAAAGGATTATCTCCAAGTCTTCTTGAAAGGTGTGGTCATATGGAACCTTTTTTTTCCTTAATACAACATTTTGTAGTGATTAAGGCAGTACTCTGCTTAAAATTTGTCGAAACAATATGGCCAATAGCTGTATCATGTAAGACATCATGCACGGAGATCATAAGTAAGGAGTTTTTGAGATGAATCCACAGCCTCATACAAAGCTAGGAAATACACCAATTCTAGTTAGTTTGTATTCACTTGATCTGAACTGACATCTGGTTAATAAAATAAGCCTCATTTTTAATTAAGTAAATGCACTTGCAATCTTTTGTACTGTTTATGTATGTCAATTTAGGTAGCATCTTAATGTTTTTTTTTTTTTTTTTTTTGCTTGGAAGATTCAAAAGTCTGAAAAGCTTGTTTTATTTATTCTGGCTTTCAAAAAAAGCTAAAACTTACTTCTATTTGTTTACTTACTCCTCTCTGCTGTCTGTCAGGATCTAAGTTAAAAACATTCCAGTTCCTTCAGCTGCAGTGAGAAAAATTAAGTTGGGATTTGCAAGTGGCTTTGATATTGGTGTTTAGTAGCACGTTTTCACTGCACAATTATCTAGACACTCTACTTGAGTACACACGTCAATCTTATCATCTACTCAAAGGAGCTAGGTTAACGGGCTCACCTGCTTAAAGGAGAATACAAGTGTCTCAACACTGTTTTCCAGCTGAAACCCACTGCTGGGGGTTCAGATAATGCCAGTAAGGAGAGAATAGCCACCAGTGCTAGGACAGGTGTCAGATGGGCTGTCAATCACCTGCGTGCGCTGTGCAGTGAGGAGCCATGGTGTATCCCGCAAGTGAACCTAATGAAGCTTTGGAGCTTACAGGTGCACACGTTACTCTAATAATGTGAGGCTGGGAGACAGAGAATCGGTGTTGTTTCAGGACTAAATAAACCTGCCCTTGTGTAGTTATTACTAAACAGCATTCTAAACCATGCTCATGTCTTAAAACCTTCTGTACGTCAAATCTGAGTTCTGTTCAGTGTACAGACAATTTCTACACATGGGAGGAATTCACATTGTTAGCATTTACCTGAAGATACGTGTCTTCGTAAATGCAACCTGTTAATTAATAAGCAACATATGTGGTTTGGGAAGAAATACAAAATAATGCTGCAAAAATATCTCTTAATAAAAACGAAATTTGAGTTTAATATCAAAACTGTTGACTGAATTGAAATCAATGATACAATTGCCTTTGGAATCTGAATGTATCCAAAAAAGTGTATGTGCTTTCAGGTGAAAATAAAGCACATTCCTGCTTAAATGATATATCATTTTATAAATGATACCTTGGACTGTAAATGTAAGATGCTAAAGGAAATCTATCAAAATTAGAACTATAGCATAACAGTGCTAGGATCAGGAAGTAGCAATTATGCAGTTTATTTGACAGTTCATTGCTTTGTAGAGAGAGCCAGAGCAGGTATCTACTGATTAACCAAATGCTTGGGGATAATTGATCTGAAAAAGAGAGCAAACTTTGAAGTACATGGAAATTACCTATACTGGGAGAAAAAAGACCAAGCCAGTGTTAATTCAAAATCCTTGTAATTACAAGTTAGTGCCTGGCGCTGTGAATCTGGAAACCGAAGTAAAATTTGTCTCCTCTCAGTTTAACATGAGCTGTACCATAGTTTGAGATTAACCTTTAATTCAGTGGCTGTTCCACAGCTGACCATATATGACCTTGTTTTGACTTCTGCAAACTCATTAAATTCCCTATCTGTAAAGTAGATGTCATTTTTCTGCTCAAAATGGATGCTGTGAGACTTAATTAATTGGTGTTCTTTGCTTATAAAGAGGTTCTTCTATCAACAAAGCCTATAAACAGTCAAAGCTGATAAAATCTTTGTGAGTATTACAAGAGAAAATGCACAGGCTTAGTTAAATGCTTAGTTAAATTTCGAATATGCGGTAAATTACAAGTCATGCCTTGCCAGAACTATTTTGATAGCTTAAAAAAAATCTTCTCGAGGAATACAGTGAGAATAGAGGGAATTGTCTTCTGTGCTTGTGTTGGAAAGCTTTCTTTATCTTGATAAGGTTTGATTTGGATGTTGTAAGCAGACTGGAGTGAATATATTTCTCCTGAGAATTGTTAAGTACTGGTACAGCCTAGAATCTCATAATAGGATTGGTTTTGTTGTTGTTGTTATTGCTGTTGTTGCTATTATTATTATTAGTTTAGCTCTGATGATTTTCATTATACTGTTTTGATTGTATATTAATAAGTGAAAGGATATTTCATTTGCATTTTTACTTTTGTAGCTATGACCTCAATTTCTATTCACATGCAAATGGGTATATACATTTGATTTAAACTATCTAATAATTGTCCAGAACATTAAATTTGTTGGTTGCTTTTACAATATTTACACCAAAACATTTTTTAAATAGAATTGAAAGTTTATTTTATCACATCCTACCTTAACAGGAGTGAATTTGAGTTAGCACAGCATTGCATGAAAATTTAAATGTCTCTTTTGCATGTAATTTTAACAGTTAGAGGAAAGTTAGAGGAAAGATTGTCTACAATTAGTCTAATTCACATGTGAATTAGATTACGTGACCACAGCACTTTGAAAATACTTCAATAATCCAAAAGAAAGTTCTACTTTACGTTTCCAAGTGTTCTGTAATGCACTTATGTTATAAACACAAAATATTTTATAAAAGCTGTTCTGAATCATAGTTGCATTTTAGTCTTAGCATTGGCCAGGTAAGTGTGGCCTTTAGATACTGATCTACACTGAATTTTGTGCCGTGAGTGCAGAGGACAGCTTCCTTGTTCATCTTGCTTTTTTGTGCTCTCCTTTCTTCTAGCAATATTTTTAAACTCATTCACAAAAATCTATGCATTTTTCATTTCTACTATATTCTGGTATTTGAGATATACACCAAACAGCACTCGAGATATTGTGGGATGTGTGCTATTTCTTACATCTCTTACTTGATTGTCATTACTGCACATCTATTATAAGCACTCCTTTTACTCACTGTTTGGGCTCTCTGCACCACACAGTTTGACCACATCTCCATTCCAGGCATAACCCACCTCCCTCCTTCAACACTCACTCTTTCTCTGATACAGAACTTTATGTTAACCTTGGCTGATCTTGCATCATTCAGACAATGTCTTTTTGTCATCATCCTGTTAGGAAGGATGTTTCCTGGGCTGAAACCTTATGTGCGTATATGTGAAGCATCTGTACAAAAACGATAGCTTTCCTTTTCTATCTCTCTTTCATTCCTACATTGTAGCAGATTTTATGAGCTCCCCTTTGATAGCTGGCTGTTGTCCTCTGGAACTCAAAGCCAAATATGGGAAGAAAATATATATACTGGGTTTTTTGCCATTTGGGCTTGTTTTTCCCTCCTTTTAAAGTGTCCTGTGCTTTTAGGAAAATAATTAATGAACAGGCTTAAATGCTCTATCAAAACAGCATCAAGGTCATCATCATCATAAGGGTAATATTTTTATATTTTTAAATTACTTGAGTTCAATACTGAAGTTATACAGGGTGTCAGTTTGAAGATATGCTTCTCCCTTTTCTTCCTCAACCAATACCATTTGTTAGTAGGATTGTGCTATGAATTGTTAATTGTTTACCCATCAGTTCAAGCTGGATTGATATTAAAACTATCTATTTCACAGTGAATAGAATTATTTTCATTTGTGTTAAATTTTTTTACAGTTAGTTGGTGACGGTTTTATTCTTGTTTCCTTGTGGTTTCTTCTCTACTGCCTGACATAATCCTATGGAATGCATAATTTACTGCATTAATTTAAGGTGAGCCTTAACTGAGTTCTGAAGCTGGTTAGTGTTTTCTAGTTGCAGGAATCTCTTTAAATGAGCTGATGAATACTACACTGGGCTCAGTTAGAATATACTAGTTAAATGTAGAGTATGATAATTTCTGTCGGTATTTCTTATTTTTCTATATAAATTTGAAACTTGCAAGTTTTTCAGATCAGGTAGAAGTTGTTTATATTACAAAGGAATGTCTTATTATCAGTGTAGAGGAAAATACGAAGAATTTTGTTGATCTGTGGGCATTTGACCTTGGCTTTAGTAGGAAACTTATATTCATTATATTTAGGAAAGTTAATGAATTGGTTGGAAGACTTACACTGTATAATTTATCTTATACCATGACTTTAACAGTTAGACCATGATTCTAATAAAAAAAAATCCACTTTGGATTGTAAATCTATTTTTATCACCCGGAACATCTTATCTGTCAATATCTGATTAGAGGTCCTCAGTGCTTGAGACAGCTTTTCTCTGTCTGACAGATAATCTCAGGCTCTGAGACCATCGATTGAGGATTCATCTCTAGGAGTGGGGGGAATAAGAAAAAAAAAGGCTAGAAAGAGCTAGGAGATAATTTTTGATTATACTTCGACCTATGACTTTTGAGCCCAATAGAAAGGCTGAATCTTCCCGTCTTATCACTGCAAAGACAAAATACTCCTGTATTTATTTAAACAGAGAAGTTCAAATAAGTTTCACCTTGATTATTTCTTCATAGCATCTCATCTGAGTTGAAGGGAAAATATCCTATTGTTCTTTTCTTTCAGTCTCAATTTTTTTCTCCTTTTAATATTCAGTGCAGTAAATCTGTTGTTGGACTAACACAGGCCTTTGATGTTCCTGTCCACAGTGCTACCCAGTCCATCAGAAGCATTCTGTTGAAGCACCTTCTCTGAGGTGATTACTTCATTAAAATACAGTAACTGTCTTGAAGATGAAACAGAAACTAAAATTTCCAAGTAAGATATCTGTAAAATCAGAAACACAGAAGCTGATTGTTGTTGAAGACTCTGAAAGGTCTTTCACACCTACTTGTTTTAGTGGCAAGTGTTTGTCTAATGTACTCATAAATACATCTTTTGGGAAAAATTTAATTATATTTCTTGGTACTTGTAGGAAGAAAAATACTGCATTTAATATTTACAAATATTCACTTTGGTTCACAAGTCTGTATCTGACAGTAAGTAGCACAAGCATATTTTCCTGACATAGCAACTTTGAGTGCAGAATATCAGGCATTTATTTTGATATTTACCATAAATATGGGAATAGAATTCTGCCTTTAGTTCTACAAGTAATTTTTAATCTAAATGCATAGTGTGCCTGTACTGCTTACTCTTCCTGGTAGGATGACTATGTATTCTTCCTTGTACTGACAGAAGTGGATACTGGATAAAATAAATTCAGAGCCCAAGAGGCAGAAATATATCAGCTGACTATACAAAAGCTATGGCACATATTTTATAATGTTATATTCATATCTACTGTGTTGAAATTTGATAGTGTTCGAGGTCTGAAGTTAGATTTTATGTCAGACAGAGAAGTGTTGGTGAAAAGCTGAAAGGAATATGAAACTGCTATGCCTGGGTATATTTAGTGTAGACAGAGTCAAGAGTTCTATCTCAGGTCAGAGCGAAAAGCCAGATTAGGCAGGGACGCCAGTGAGTACCTGAGATTGCAAGACATCCAAAGATATAGTATCAAACTTACTCAAGCCAAGCATACATGAAAACAGGAAACACAACCACTAAAATTTGCCAGAATTTTTCCAAAGAATTCACCTCTGTTGGCATTGACATTAATAATTTGATATAATTTGTAGATAGCTGGAAGCCGACATAGTACTCAAAGGGGTTGTTCCTTAATTTAGCTGTAAGGTTAGAACAGTGATAGGGACCCTTAGTAATAGATGTCCAAACAAATGTACATCAGAGACACTCAGAATTATTAGATAACTCATATCTAATTAAGCTCTCCATTGGGTTTCTGAACTAATGACCTGATTAAATTTGACTTGCAGCCTTGCGAATTACTTATTTTCCTTTTATACATCCTTTTTTGAACCATATTCACAGTATGAGCACAGAATAGTGGTTTGTGCCATCATCTGCCTCAACTGGAGTGTTTCTTGATCATTCTTGTGAAATGCAATACTGTGTCTGCTTCCAGTAATCTGAGATTTCTTTACAGATCTATGTTTGGATTAATCTGCTTCGTCAAAAACCTTTGAAAATAATTAACATCTTAGAATTTTAAACAAGAATGGGCAAGAATTGTTGATTTTAACCAAACTTCGTGTTGAATCTGCAGGTTTTTCAAGTTTTGAAGCTCAAGCAGCGAAAAAAATGATCCTGCTCAGATTCTCACAGTTTCAAAAACTGCCAAGTGAAGAGTAACAGGTAACTGTACAGTTAACTCAGCAAACTGAGTCATGAAATAACATTTAAAGGCAGTCTATATTTCCCAGCTCCCTGAAAATAAGGGATCTTGAGTATTGTGATGGTAATTTTGAGCATAGCAGGAAGAGATGGTAAACGCAACAGGAAAAACAAAATTTAGTCCTTCTTTTGAAGGAAAGGAAAGCTGTTTGTAGTGATCCATATGCACAAAATTTTCTCTGAGCCTGGATTGGAAAGATGAGCCTAATTATTACTGAGGAAAAATATTTTATTCACTTTCATTACTGTAGGAATAAAAATGTCATTTCAAGTAACATTGAATCTGATTCATATTGAATCTTTTGCATGTTGAATTTCTCTAACCACAACTATAAGCAAAATTAGTTAACAAAGTAACAAAGTTAACTAAATTTCCATTTTTGCGTATTTGCATGAAAAGTCAGTTCTCTTTCTATGTACTAGAAAGTCACATCCTAGAAGAGAGAGAATCCAGGTATTTTTTTGTGTCTTTTAGCTTGTATGTTGATGTGTCATGCATTAATTGTGAACTTCAAGAAGGAAATAACATATAGATTGTTAATCATTCAAACCAATTCACATTATACAAGGGCCCAGGGCACTTTTTTTTTTAAAATTTGCCTTATTTGGGGAGATTCAAAGACTTAAAGCAAGACTGAAGTCAACAGATGAGGATGTGAATTTAATTTTTCCTTTTCTGCACTTCTGTTTGCATTGTGTCAACCTATTTCAATTTCAGAATTTCCAACCACGTCTTTTGTTGCTTTTGTATGGCAAACATCCCTGCTTTATTTGTTTTAAAAATATTTACTTTTAGATTGCCTTGTGAGATGAGAAGGTGACATATACTGTCATATACTGTCATACATGGAGATTAAGGTCAAAGTGCCACTCAGCTTGGTTGTCAAACTGAGCTACCCATGACCTGCTTTCCAGCCTACTTAGCATTCCAAACAGCTCAATGGTACAGTAGCTTGAAGCAAAGCCCCTGCTGACTTTCTGCTGCAGCATTTACCATTCAGTAGGTCTGCGTATCAGGACCATAGGTCAGAAATCAGGTGATCACTAATTATATGACCTTATTAATGGCCATCCATGAGAAATCTATTTCAAATGACTTGCTCATTAGCACACAGGACTTCAGTAGCTAAGGAAAGAATATTATTTTGTTTTGCAGATTGTCATTCAGCTGCTTAATTGTGAGTGTGGTTTTGTGTTGTTGCTATAACGCCAGGTTTATTCTAAGGAAGCTGAGACTGGGGAGGAAAGGAAGAAGGAAGACCTGAGCCTGAGATGGACTCCTGCCATCAGTGTTAATAAGCAGACTTGGATCACACATGATCCTCAGATGCTGCTAAGAAAACACCCCATGGTCTCAGTCTGAAGCATTCTCAGTACAAATGTAATTTATCAGTTATGGTAAAGCTGTCTTTTATAAACACTTTTCTAAACATGTTTTTAAAACCAGACAATTTGGGCAAATTTCCACAGGCATAGCTACCTGATGATTTCTATAAGAACAGTCCCTGTTATATTTTAACTGAATCCTTTGGAAGCACAGAATTTCTATAGCTTTCCAAATATCAGTTGATGAGAATCTATCATCAATAAGAACTTATTTTAATATTAAGGAACATCAAATTTTCTCTAAATTGTTTTTGCTAAAATCAAGATGAAACAAATTAAAGTAACCTTACGTGGAAAATTTCAGCTTTAATGATTCTGTTTTGTCAGAATTATAGATAATTAAAATTATTACCTTAAAAAAAAATCAACTAGCAAACAATAAAGGTGGTACAGTTTACACAATTCTAGTATTTAATGACAGAAAATAAGAGGAATTTTTTTGTATCTCTCCTCTTTCACCAGAATACACTGTTGAAAGTCTGAAGTGGACCAAAACTGTCACTTGTTGTAAATGGGCTTTAAACACAGCCCATATTGGAGCCAAAATATAACAAAATTTCTCATCAGAACAGGCATTTTTCAATCTATGTATGTCACACTTAGAAAGAGCTTGGCTGAAATTGTGTTAGTAATTGTTTCTTTTTATTTCAAGGCATTCTGTCCATCAGTTCAGGTTTTTGATGTAGTTTTTATAATATTATTAAGTCAATTGGCCAGTCAACTCTTTTTTTATGTGTCTCAGCAGGTGGGTTGTTGGAGATCCTACCTCACAAATGCTCATCTCATATATATGTTTAAAACTTTGATCATTCACGTCAGATCTCCACTGTTCCTTTGACTGAATATTTGATTCATGCATATATACATGTTTGGGTGTATACACCCGCCCTCTTCCATAAATATATTTTTTTTAAATATATATATGTAAGGCACACACACATACATATAGAGATATGCACCAAAAAGAATGCAGGTATCCTGGGTTTGATTTTTATGTTCAAGAAAAAACCTGTCATTCCATTGTATCTGCTCATAACTAACCAGATTGGAAACTCTTAACTTCACTATTCCTGTGTGCAGAGATATATTGACAGAAAGGTGAGAGGCTTTTATATCACATAATAAATCTGGCTTAATTTAAAGGGAAAGAAGCATGTCAATTATATGACTGACTGATAGGAGACATTAAGGAAATGTCTATCAGGTATATTTAGACATTCAGCTTCCAGGGAGAAGATGCAGCTAGGAATGCAGTACTTTGGTGATTATATTAGTCCAGCTTTTAAGAAATCATAATCTGATGCTGTTATGCTTTTGGAAGACTCTTTGTTAATCTAATATTATATTTTCATGTCTTAATAATTAAATCCCTTGAGGTTCCAGAAATGTGCAAAGTGTGATTTAAATCACACTTTAGAATTTCATAAGGATTTGTATCTTTTATTAAACGGTCAAAAAATTCCAAGAGAAGTGTATTATTCATTACTAAATTCTACCATGTGTCATTGACTACTTGTTCTTTTGCACAGTAGATGTACATAGAGTCTAGCGAGACTCTTGAAGCTTTAAGTCTCTGCATTGCATCTAATGCTGTCTTCTTTTAATATTTGCAGGAAAATGCCAAGATGTTTCCCCAAACCCAAAGGCAACTTTTCTTACTTGCCTAAAATTAATGGTAGGAATTTACAAGGCATCTCATTTTCTATGTTGGAGGAAAGACTTTTGGAAAACTCAGAAACTTGGACATTTCTAGAAGTGCCTTGCTATGTTTATTTAAAGTAGAGCTATAAACTGCAAATAAGGGTTCTCACGATTTTGCCTGGACAGCCAAAACCTAGAAACTATTAAATTATTTTGAACCTCGAAGAGCTGAAATATGAATACAGAAATAAAATTAACATCTATAGACCTTCACTTTTACTGTTCACTTTTTATGTTCATTTTAAATGAGAAATAATTCTCTCCTCATCTTTTAAAACTGATGAAACCATAAATGCTCTGCATTACATTGATGCACAGGAGATTCTGATCTATTGAGCAAGCAGACCCATTCCTATTTTTAGTTTAAAAGTTTGAGCACCTAACAGAATGTGAGTAAATGGTAAAGAAAGTATATCAGTCCAGCTGTGCTTTGGTCATTTCCCGGTCATTGCTGTGCACAGACTGCATTTTCCAGGGGTACAAGTTCAGCTTCCACATCTGTGAACAAGGGAATCTTATTTCAGAAATGTCCTGAAGACTTACTCTTCAAGTGTTACTTCGAAAGTGGAAATTTGTGTTGAAATACATCACTATGTAGATTACACTGCTACTGTGTAGACATAGAAACCACTTTAATCTTATGTCAGTGTTCAGGCTCAGGAACAGCTTTCTGCTCAGCCTAGTGCTGAACTTGATGTCACCCTGAGGAGCCACACATCTCATGAGAGAGTTGGACAATTCACAGGAAATATAAATAGAAACTGTTTGGAAAATGATGTGTTAATTATTTCATCTTGTTCGAAGGAAAAGCATTTTTCTGACATATTGACCTGATTGAGAGCCACTAGCCAGCTGTTAGGAGCTCCCTATTTGTATATCTTTGCAAGAAAAATGAGTATGTGAATTTTATATGTGTAAAAAAAATATAATTGGAAAATCATACAATGTAAAGTACCTAGAAAAAGCAGTCATTTAGTCAGAAATGCTTCTAAATATGCTGATGGTTTTACATGTAAATGAGTTTATAGTTTCATGTACAAAAGATTTTCTTTCCCCGTAATTTTAATGAGCTCTTCTTTAATATCTTTTTAAGCTCACTCTAAATTTGACCAAGTTTTCTTTGCTGTATGTAGTTGTCACGAAGAAATAAATAATGTTGAGAGGGTTTTTTAATATATCTGGTTTTAATTCCCATCTCTAAAAATTTTCTTTTTAGTTCAGATATTTGACCTTTAGGATGACATTTTCCTTTCATTCTGTATTAAGTTTAAGACCAGGTAATGCATTACAAAGAAAATCAATGAATCCCAGAAAGAGTTGCATGGTAAGAATGCTCAAGAAATATTTTTATTGAGTTCTGAGATTTGTACATAAATATTCTGTAAGTTTGGAGGAAGGCATCTTTATTAAGTACTATTTTTGTGCTAGTGAGATGGAAATCATTCCATAAAATTTCCTTATTGCATTCATCAGTCCTTAGTTGCTGTTACAGAAAATGTCAAGTTTCTATTCTCTAAAGTGCTTTAAAGACAGTGTGAGCATCACCTTTTTCAACATGTGCCAGTACTAATTCAAAAAATCAGTAGTAACATTTTTGCATTTAAAAGTCGCACAGCTGCAGTTCTGGTGTTGTAGTTGAAAGATGACAAAATGTGTACAGTAGGAAGAGATAAATGACTAATATTTTTAATACATGAACTTCACTGTTTTCTTTGCTCTGGCTAATCCACTCTGTGCCATTCTTGGCTCATCTTTTCTTTTTTTTTTTTTTAGCTCAGCAAGCCTTCTTACCATTTTATTATCAAAATCCACCCTTTCCTCCTCTCTGTTCATGTCCTCGTGGGCAATTTTTCCCTTCTTTCTTTGTATCTAAAATTTGAATACTTGATACATCATCTTCTACACTTACGTCTCTGCTCAAGTGTGGGGGTTTTGCCTTCATCTCTTGCAGAGTCAAATTCAAGCCCTTTGCCACATTTTTAAAAATGGGTCTTGCCTCGTGTTTAAAGTAGTAACTGCCTCTTGTCCTTTATCTCCCTTGCTTCACATTACTGGTTTGTTTTTCATTGCTACCCTTCTTGCTTCCTGTGACGTGAATAGTAGTTCTATTATACCCTCTTATTGCAAACTCTTTCTAAAAATAATTCCTTTGTGAAAATTCCTTACTCCTTTTGTATCCAAAACTTCCAGTTCTTATGTATCTGCACCAATGGCCTCTGAAAGCATGTAGAGGATAATATTCCCTATAAGCAATCGTATTGATAATTTAGCACGGAAAAACGAAGAGCAAGTGATGTGACACAAGACTGACTGGACTGGTGACACGGGTTCAGATCCTCTGACCTGGCTTTGGCTGTTTTCCCTGACCTGCTACATTAGTTTTACAGCTTCAGTTGTTTTAGATGGAATGGTTTACAAAACATAGAACATCAGCTGCCAAAAAAATGACAGAGAGAAATGACTAATGTCCTTTTTTAGTAGGGAGGTTTGCTTTCTCTTTTTTTTTCTTTTCACTTTACTGTCTCAGGCATGAATAATTCTATTCTATATTAAATGAATATGTAGTAGGTCTCCAGATTTTCATCACTAATGAAGACTAAGAGTAAAAAGCCCTGATCTGAAACAAAGCCTAAATGATCCTCCCTACCAAAAGAGATATTAAAGGAAACAGGAGAAATCTAATAAATTAAATCCCTCCCATATTCACCCTTGAAATGGCTAGTCTTAGATATGGTGTGCTCTGCAAAGTGTCAGTATTCATGCTGGAATAAACTGAATTAATAATGCTTAAAAGTGAATTATTTCATGGCACAGATTTCGGTTTTTTCTACTGCAATCTTCTTAAAAGAGAAAATGAAAATGTATGAACTTTTTGCTATGAATTATTTTCTTCTTTATAGTATTTAACTTCACTAGGCCATCATTGTGCACATCATCTCTGATGGATAAAATATTCTCCAAGCATCTGTACAACATTATAATTAAACTTTTTCTACTTTGGCTGGATAAATTATTAGAAACATTTATATGGTGGAACAACTTAATTAGCCATCATTTCTCTTTCTGGTATATCGCACTAGATAGTCTCCATACATATTATAACATAAAACTGTGGGGAAGGAAAATACAGTCGGGATGAAATTACTGATAGGATTCTTTTTATTTTTGACAGTGGAGGTTTCTTCGAGAGTGGTGATAAAACACAATTCATGAAGTAAAAGTTCTGTTTTCAATTTGCTTGAAAAAAAGTTAATCTGTTAAATATCAAATTGCCAATATAATTTTAGAGAGTATCAAAATCTGAGATCTTACTTTTTGGGGTAATTGTAAATATTGCTGTTAGTTTTAACCTTGACAATTCAGTTATAAAAGTCAGTTGTTGAGCAAACACCAGAATTTCCAATTGAAACATTTGTGTGGATATGCCTCATAATTAAGCAGAATTTTGTATGACCTTTATTCCACTGCTTTCAATGTGATCACTTACTTCCAGAAAATCAGCATTTTCTTTCATGTTCCTCAAGGATCTGACTTTATTAAGAGAGGAGAATCTGCAGCAAGATAGGACACTGACCTAAACTTTAGAGATGATATGGGAGCATGAAATACCTGGGATGCATTGCCCAGGAGACACTCCAACAGCTCCAGGGAATGCATAAATTAACATCCTGTGATTGGTACATGCAGTGCAGATCCCTAGGCTGTGAATATAGTAGATTTGTACTGGGGTGGCTCTCTATTTTCTTATTTATACTCTTTTCCCCCTTGGATGTCAAATTGTTCTTATGAGAGAAACAAAGCAAGTAGGGTTATCCAGCTCACTTTCTATTAAGGATACCTCTGGAAGATTGGTAGGAAGGATAAAATCAGTGTTTACCACTTCAGCTCTTTGACCATCTCATCTAGAAAAATCTTGTGTGTTCTTTTCCACTGCTGTTTGTCCTTATTTCTCTTTCCTGTTTAATGGCCAGCTTTAAATGTAAATCTGCCTGAGTCCTGTTCTGAAACTCATAACCTCCAGCTTCCCAGATACAGAAATATCAACCACAAGGACAAGTGAGTCCTCTGAAAACCAGCATTAATGTGACTCCTGGCAGAAGAAAATTTGACTTTTCCCTTTTTTATAGAGCAGATTCTGCTTGCCACGACCTTGTCAGTATTCAAAAAATCAGTCAGTTTTCAAGATCCATTAAAAAATAGTTTCAGCAAATACTAGAAACTCCTTTAGAATGAATTTTTTTTTTTTTCTCAATTGAGATTCAATTTCTAAGATTTTTGTCCAAAGTATCTAGAGACATTCGCCTCCAAAGTATTTAAAGCAGAACAGGACATTTGAAATAACTGGGATATTTTTACTATTATCATTTTTATTTTCAATCTTTCATGATAATCAAAATTCCTTTCTCTGAAATGGTTAGCAGAGGAAAAAAGCATCTTACTGGAGTCTTCAGCACCGTGCATTTGTAGGTGATAGAAACAACATGTGCTATTGGAGGAAAGGAGCAAAGGTGATGGATTGAAAGCAGATATCTTATCTGGGAATTTTCAGGTATAAGATGGAAACTTAGATCCTGTGGTATAAAAGTGGGATTTCTTCTTACAGATCAGTTACTCTGTACAGTGGATGCATTCTGCCATCTAGATATATTCCACTGAACTTGTGATAACCTGCAGTGCATTTCTGATGCTCCATTCAGTGTAAAAATGATAGATGTGTTTTGATGTTCCTTTTACCCTGCTTTATATTTATATGCAGTTGAATGGTGAACAAATAGTTCAAAGAAACACAGTTTTGAAGACAGGAGTACACCAGAATCATTGAAATGCATGCAAGAGGATATGCCTGTCTACTCTACTAATGCCTTCCAAAGCACTGTTTTTATAAACTCCATAAATTAATAAATTTTAATAATTGATGGTACAACCTTGAGTAAAGCAGTCACTGTGTTTTGAAGCCAGAGTATGACCAGTATGAAATGCCACCTTCAGGTCTGAGTAAGAAACCCAAGCATTTCAATGCTGTTGAAAGATTATGTTGTATACAATTTTTCATAGTGACATTTTCAATATTATTCAGAGAAGAGGTAATTAGGAATTCATGCCATTGCTGAGAGAAAGATTGGCCATATGTTATTGAAAGTTGCTAGTATAGATTTTTTCACTCCACAGTGTATCTTTAAATATAGTATTTTAGAGCCCACACTGCCCATAGATGCCGTTTTTCTCTCTGCCTTAAAAAGAGATTGAATCATTTTTGTTTTTCAGTCGTGTATCTAAATGAGTAAGACAAAATCTTTGGCCTCTATAAAAAGACCTATTTCTCTGGATAAAGACAATTGATAATGGCAAGAGTCAAAAAGACACCTGCCTGAATATTTGTTTGAACCAGAAACAGTCTAACAAGCAAATGATTTGATTCAGTGATGAATAAGTCTCTGTAAACTACTTGTTTTTATAGTCAGTGTAAGTTCACTCACTGTATGATTAAAAATCATTATGATCTTCCTTTAAAATGTTGTGAATGTTTTTGCTTTTGCTTGTCTATTTTTTAAAAGCCAATTTCTGATTTTTATTTTTCATATAAAAACATGAACCCATGAGAGAAAAATTTTGGAATGTTATTGTTGACGTCAAGGATTGAATGGAAGAAATTATGCTATCTCTACTCTGGCTGTCACTACTTTGCCTGATACAGTTGTAAAGAAAAGTATATAAAAGATTCTTGGATCCTTAGTTCTTGGATCTCTAAATGGTAAGCTGTCTTTATGTGTTTGAGTTCTTGATTTTATGGGATTAGCACATTAAATGTAATGCTTAGTAGGGCTCTCGGACTTACATTTTTCACAATTTATAGTTCACCTTAAAATTTAGTCTACATTTAAATGCAATGTAAATATACACAGTGGAGAATAACTAGGGTAAAAGATTTCTTTTTCATTAAAAATGCAGCTCAGCAGATCTGTGATAAATGGTGACATTATATACATGCCAATCCCTTCTGGAAAATTGGAGTGATTCTAGACTTTGCCAAGAATTTGACATGCCACCCTAAATGTTTAATCAGGAATGCTGTGACATTCAATGCTGCTTGTATAAATGTGTCAGTCTAATTTTTATTAAACCTCTTCGAAATGAAACATTTCTGGAAAAAAGAAAAATAATGTCTGAACTAAACTAATGCTAATAATGTTTCTCACTGGATATGATATAAATAATCTTAAGTTAACTATGATCCTCACTACACTGAGCACAAACTTACCTAGTAAAAGTTTTGAATTGGAATAGAACTCAGAGGAGTGCTGTGTCAAATTAATGATCATGAAGCAATGTTCACAGAACATTAGTAGTCAGCTTCTGCCTTGGGTGAGACCAGGGAATAGATGCCATTCGGGCATCTGGACAGATTTGCTATGTTAAAAATCTGTCCTTCAAAAACCAGAGGAGCCTAACGGGACTTTCCCGTGACTCCTTCATTGCATGATTCTATTCTGGCCATGGAAAATACATATTTGATTTCAGATAAGGGCCAGAGAAGCCAAGTAAAAAGAATCTTTATTAAACTGTTGCTGCTGCAGATTAAAAGAGCTATATTAGCTAGTAGTTCCAATTCTGATGAGCTTTACGTGTGTGTATCATCTTTCATTTTTACATATAGTCTGGGGCTTTTTAAAGTGAGACTAGATGCATACTTAAATATACTTTAGCAGAATTTATGTTTATGGGTATGAGTTAAATTTTCCAATATAGAATGTATTTCTGAATGAGTATTTCTATTTCATAATGGTGCTCTTACTGGTGTTTATTCAGATTGTCTCTTATATACATTTTATTTGCTTTTCATCCCTGTTCTGGTATTGGAATAGAAAAGTAATGACTTCCTATTCTGCCATCAATAAGTGATAAAGGTTTTACCAATGCCAGCTCACCCAGGCTTTAGTTCTCAGTGCTTATGAGAAAGTAATGGACCCCATCATAGTTTCCATATTGATTTTTATTTGTTCTGTCATAGGACACTGGGACATGCTGGGTTGGGGGTGTTGTTCTTTAAACACAGAACAGAAACATGCTCCATAGGAGAGACAAGGTACAGGCATACACACAGAGGAAGTGTAAGGCTAAGAGACAGTGCTGGTCAGTGTAATAGGCAGTGGGGGTTTGTGCATGCTCTAAATCTTCTGAAGTTTTACACAAAGTGTGGTACTGAAGAATAAAAAGAACATTGTGAGACACACCTAAAATATTAATGGAAGAGAGGGTGAGTCTTCTCTTTTTATATAGCCAAAGCTTCCAGTCAAGTTGAAAGGAGAAAGGAACAATTTCTTGTGCTGTTTCTCCCAATGTTTTCAACAAGAAGTTGTAGCATATTCATTTTTTGACAAAATAATAAGTACCTTGACCAGTTCTGGGTTGTAAAACTATTTACATGCTCTTACTCAGTTAACCCAAAACTGCAGAATTGCTGTATTTGTCAGCATTCTTTCCTACCTGGAAAATGGGTGCAGTCATAATCCTCAGGATCCTTTCTTTATGGTGAATAATTAGATGTGTCTAGTGGCAACAAATATTGTTGCTCTATATTTTCTTTGGTGTAATTCTGTGTCCCAGGATATGTACTGCAGCACTTCAACCCAGGCCTAGTATCCATCTCTGCTGCTGGGTGGGAAGAGAAGGTACAGCCCAGCATTACATTCAGAACTATAAATTATGCTTAAAAAGAGACATTAGGTAATCCAGAGCTTTCATGGTTCCTGTAGATCCAAGGGTTTTTTTTAAAAAATTGGTACTTACCTGCAACTACAGAGTTTTTATGATTTAAGGTAAAGAAAATTCCTTTTTAATTTCCTATAGTCATGTTTCAGAAAGAATTATGTGATAGGCATTCTCTCTGAAATATTTTATATAGAAACACAAAATATTTCCATCATTATAGAAAAAAAATTTCAGTAGGGAAGAGGATTTGTGGTTCCTAAGAGAGCAAAAAAAATTAATGGTTTATCTTGTATAAGGTCTAGTAAGATGCTAACTTTCTTATCTGGTGCTTGGATCTTTAATCTTACTTACTCAGCCATCATTCTTTTAATGTACCCAGTCATCGTTCTTCTGTCATCAGCAAGAAGTTGGTATATCCAGCAACGAACTGAAATGTGGGATTAAAGCAAAGGGAGAGCAGTGAAAGATGGAAAACATAATCTGATCTTTCTGACAGTTTTAAAGCCCCTTTTGCCATGTCACTGAAGTCCTAAACTTAGTCACAAATACCTTTGCTTTCTCTGTGCTTGAGATTTCTGTAAATTATACTGGGACAATTTGAGAAAATAGCAGCCTGGCCATTTGTTCTTCCCTGCTCCCCACCCAAACCACCTCCCAGTTACCCTGCCACATGGTTAATTTATGACCTTCAGTGTAATTCATGGTTAGATGAAGGATGAGGGTGCTTTAACGTAGCTGCTGAGGGCACTATACTGTTAAATGTTGCTGGGGACACAAAGAAAATATTGCTCATCAAGGTAGTCCTTTTTCCCCTCACAGCACTTTTACATTTATGTTTGTTCATGCTTGTATGTAGTTGCAGAATTTTGCATCTTACAAGCATCTCCAGCCTAAGATGAAGAGGCAATCATACGAGTCACATGGCTTCTTCGGGGAAGAGTGGAGAAGATTGACTATGGACAAAATAGTATTGATTTAGTATCAAACACTGTCTTGTTTACTCCAAATGAAATATATAAGTTACATTAACAGTATGCTCCATTTGGGCATTACTTGGAGTTTGAGGACCAGTTGGGAAGCTGTAGAAAAAAATGCAGGCTGACATGAAACCGTTTGTTTGCTGTCTGAAGGCAATTACCTCCCAGGCTTTAAACACACAGGTAAAAAAATTCTGGACATAAAAATTCCCATACTGAAAATGTGAGGAATAGGCTTACAAATGGAGTTTCTGAAAAAAGCCCAATGAGAAATCAGATAAAAGATACAGAGAGAAGTGTTTGATAATAAAACTCCCCATGATTTGATCATGATTGATCAAATGTTCAGCAACTCAGGAAAAGTAGCACTTAGATTTTCTGTATCATAGAAGAGAATGAACAACAGGATTACAAAATATAGAAATGACTGGGAAAAAATGATCTTTTACTGTAGTGCACAAAGTAATGTTTGCATTCTAGGATGAAAAAGCAAAAAACTGGAGAGCACTTTTAATCATGCTAAAGACTGTATGATGATATACCAAGCCCACAGTGGTCCCTAGTTACTGCAGCAGTGTGGTAAAGTCGTATTTGCTATTCACGTCCCAGCAGTAAAAGGGAGGAAAACTTGCCCTGGTCTTCTGGAGGCAAACTGTCTATAACCCTAGCGTATAGAAAAGGAAAAAGGGATGAGAAAAGCTGTGGAGTCTTCAAAGCTGCCTAAGGTGCCCTTTATGGCAGAATGATTCCGAGCTGCAGAGTAAAACAACTACTACCTGATCGATGTATCACATAAATTGCTTTACTCTGTAATCTTACAGAGCATTGTTTAGTTCATAATTTGCTTTTGAAATGTTTTATTTTACAGCGCACCCATAATAGTAACTGCCATAACTTAAATGATGTTTTAATATCATGAGATCTCATTATAACACTCTGCTTATTCAGTTTTTGCTGATATGTGAAGTAAGAATGCCAGCTGTTCTGGTCGCATTACTGGGTTCATGCATTACTAAAAAGAAAATTAATATACTCATTATTCTTTTTTTTTTCTATTAAGTGGCATTTAGAAGCTCTAGTCAGAATGAGACTCTCATTATTATAGATGTTGTATAAACATTAAAGATGCCCTTACATGGTAAACACGACATGCTGTTATTATTTAGTTTAATATTGAAACAAGCTGAGCTTTGTTTACAGTTTCAGAAAGAGAGGTCATGTTGAAATGTTGTTCATATTTAACTAATACATTTAATTCAGTTATCCAAAACCCGCATAAAGACTAACAAAATGTATATCTTAGAGCTAAGATTACACCAAAAACTGTCTAAGATGTACTTCAATGATTTTGTACCGACAGCCTAAGTGTTGTATTGCATACTGATCTGGGGGTGGGGGAAATGGAAGTAGAACAAATTGTTTTCCATCACAAAACAATGCTGAATAAAGTAGCACTATTTTATTTACAGGGTAGATGTTTATTTAATAAATTTAGTGGTAGCAACCTAAAGAAAATTGAACCAGGTTGAAAAAATGTAGCATTTCATCACGTACTGAAAGAAGAATGTGTGCAGATATGTTGCAATTTATTGAAATGTACTGTATTTTGATATACATTGCATACTGCAGGCAAGAAACTTTATATGTTATGTTATTATCATATGTGTCAAATAGAATTTTAGTTTGGCACATTTCTAAAAAATATAGGCTCATTTCAGGAAGCCAGTTACCACTCTATATGTATGTTTGCTGTGTTTATTTTAAAGTCTTAACCATCACCTCAACTTGACTTTTCTTGGAGAGATAGAAAGAAATGACCATCTTTCTCACTGTTTAACAGAGAAAACTCATGAGCACATTAGTAAGATCTCTAAAGATGATTGTAGCATTAGCTCCTCTGGAGTGTGATATCGAGAAAAAAAGGGTGCCATGGAACAGCATTTTTGCTGTGGTGTTCTCATAAACGTGTGGAATGAACCCATTCTTGGAATCAGAAACCTCCTCATGTAAAGAAAGGGCTGTAAAAACATTGTCAGTGACTTGAAGTAATTCAAATATTTTTAGCTCTGCTTCTTAAAAACCATTTTTAAATCAGTAAATCATGCCAAAATGTCAGAATTCTTTGCAAAGGGAGAGTTTCAAAATTTTGCCCAAATTTTCTTATAAAAAATTTCCATACTCCTTATGCTGTCATTACAGTTTAACAGTGACAAGCCTTAAATAGCAAATAATTCACTTTGATTATACTAAAAAAGAAAGATAAGCAGCTCTGTTTCTTTTCAGTTATTGGCTACAAGAAGAGAAGCTTCAAGTTTATTAGCCTGGGATTGGAAAGGTCTCTGAAGATCTAGTAAAAAGTTAAGGAACTCACAAATTTTTCCAATTTTTGTTTTTGTAAGAATCCTTGATTTTGGAAGAAAAAAATATTGTTCCAGATTCTTTGATGGCTATCTTCTTTTGTAGGTAGTTTAAAAAAATGTTTAAAAATGAAGATGAGAAAATAGATTATACATTTCTTTTTCTCATTTTGCTTTCAGCTGTGTATTTTCATATAATTTTTTTTAAAATAACAATTAGAAATTATATTGTTGCAAAAATATTACATCATACAGGAATAGCAGTTAGCAATGATCACTTGGAAAAAAAGCTGTTTATTTAAATTGATAGCTCAGAGGAACACAAGAACCATAAAATAAACACCCATAACATTACATGAGATAAATGCAGCTTCTGCAGATATCATTTTCAAAGCTTAATTAGAAATTGTTATTTTTGAGAGGAATATGTGGCTTGAATTGGAAAATTTAATAAAATATCCAGACTAGAACTTAGACTTTTTCTTTTACCATCTGAGACACGCCTTGCCTTAAATAGGAATGGAACACATAGAGGATATTTTTTTTGTGCTATAGATGGAAAAGAATCTTCAGTGTAGCAATCTTTTAATATTAATATATGGTCTATGATTTAGTAGTATATTTGCAGAACAACATGTAATGTGTTAGGTCACTGCAGTGTGTCCCTGAGTCAACTCATCACTTTCAGCAACAGTCTGTGGCTACAGTAGCAGGATATGGCCAGTTTGGAGCACAGAAAGTATTTTCTGTACTCTGTTGTTCTTTTGACATTATCACATCCTTTAACCCTTTGTCAGCACAAACTCCAACTATTTTTGTTGTATAACATAAGACAAATGTCAATAATTCAGTTACAGAAGATTCATTCATATCCAAAAAAATTAATGCCCTTTAGTAACGCCAAAAATTGAAGTTCAGCGTAGAAGATAAATATCCAACAATAATGTGCTTGCCTGTATCAGGCAATCTTACAGGCCAATCATTTTGTCAAAAGTTGCACATGCAGTAATGTATATGAGCATGTCTCAACCTTCATAATTATGACACAACTCAGAGCATATAGTAAAGGTTTTAATTGTAGAAAAATTCTATTTTGTGAGAACCACAGTAAGTCTTGCTGTAGCTCAGTGTAACAAGATTTGGGGTTTTTACAAAGATTGATTTCAGGCAACACACAGATCAGTCAGAGCTCAAATGGTGAATAAATTAAACCCATGCTGCACTTTAATGCGATATGATTGCTGATTGTCAAGTATTGCAATATATAAACACTCAATTCTCAGCCACCAGTTAAGATCCAATTAGTGAGAGATGCCTCTGCCCAAAATAAGGTGCAAACAAGACCATATGCTGGAGTCTATGATACGGGTTTTATTTAGCAGTAAATGTGAGGTAGAGAGAAGGAAATCAAGAGAAAGAAATAGAAGAAAGAAGAAAGAGAAAGAAATAGAAGAAAGAGAAAGAAATAAAAGAGGGACAGGGAGAAAGAGATAAAAGGAGAGAGAGGGAGAGGGGAAGGACGGGGGGACAGAGAAAGGGAGAGAGAGAGAAGGAGGGAAAGGGATGGAGGGCAGTGAAGAGAGAGGGAGAAAGGGACACAGAGAGAGAGAGAAATCAAGTTATCAAGAGATAGTTACCACCAATGTCCTGTTGGTCCTTCTTCGCCCGGGCTTCTTCATGGTGGAGGTGCCAGAGTCGTTCTTCTGGAGGGTACCATCTTTATAGAGTCCAAGCTCCAGGTATCCACAGAGGTGTATTCCCATAACTTGGGGTAACCTTTACTCGGTGGGTGATATATGCATGGGCAGTTACGTCCTTTCACAGTTTGCCACAGTGGGAATTCTTGTCCGGATATGTTAACCAGAATGTCTTTACCAGATCTCTCTTCTGCCAGGGCTGGAATAAGTACCTTCCTGTCTCAGATTCCTCCCTTCTGTGCTTATCTCAAGTTGTCAGTGTGGAAGCTTATCTTATGTCATGTTCCTTCTGTGGCCTTGACAGTGTTTGAGACAGGTAACTGTGCCCTTTAAGTCCTTACAATACTTCTGTAACTATTTGTTATTTCCCTGTTTCTTGCTAATGGCTGATCCAGTTCATCCTTACCTTTTGTCATGATTTCTAATGACAGGAATTGTCTGACAGGTGCACTTGCAACAGGTAATCTTGGAAGTACTTAAATTTGATCTTATCCAGCCAAATAGTTCCTGTCTCTACTTATTTCCTGAGCTTCAGAGCTGAGAGTTTATTTGTTTTATTTTCTTCTGGTTTGGATTTGTTTTGGATGGTTGGTTGTGTTTTTTTGAGGGAATAAGAATAGGTTTATGTGCTGATTTGAAAACAAACCAGTGGGAGACACCAAGTCAGAATAACAATTTAACTGGAAAATTAAAAATAAAGGCAGAAAACGCTGGTTTAAACTGACAGAGTCAGGATACAGCCTGACACCCTGGTTGTCAGGGTGGCAGTAGCAGTCTGATAAAATGGTGGCTGCAGTCCCCCTGAAGTGATGGATGTGGTTCTGTTGAAGCGGTGATCCTGTAGAAGGTCCTGGTCTTCCTCGGAAGGTCTGGTGGTGGCTGTGTAGCTCTTGTCCTCTGGGGACCCAGTGGAAAAGGCTGTCTGTGGTGTTCCAAACCTCTGAGTATATACAGATGGGAATGCTCAGTTCCTCCTCCTGGGCAGAGCGTCTCACAATGGGATGGAGTCCTGAGGCAAGGCATTGATGGGCCCATGAACAGGAGATAGTCTGGAGGGAAGGGGCAGGGAACACTGCCCCACCTGGTTTCAACAGCTCATGAAGATGGTAATAGAATACACTGCAACCCAGGACAGTTTAGAGCAGAAATGGGAATCAGAATAGTAAATGCTCATGTCTTTTATCATATTGTATTCTATCCAAGTGTCTAGTTTGTTTATTAAAACACCTTGTCCTTCCAGGATGCCTATCAGAAATGTAGATGAAATTTATTGTCTCTAAATCCGAGCCCCAAGCTTCTCATTCTCCGCCTTGTTCCCCTGATTCAAACTCCAACAAGTGTATAGCATGGCTGTATTACAAAAAGTTATGAAGATTATGTTATATTTCAACCATCAAACACAAAACCCAACAGTAGCTTCAGTTGCTCACTGGTGTGGTGACGATATCCTCTGTCCTGTTATGGCTGCTTGGATGTTCAAAAGAAGGTTGAAGGTTTCTAAAATAGTGCTTTTTATGGCAGACAGGTAATGGCATGGACAATCAAAGGGCGGCTGTCATTTTTGGCTGAAGACCAAGCAACTTGGAAAAATTCAGAAAGTTTTAATTGTTCGCTTCATCATTTATAGTGGAATGAGACTTATAGTCAAAATTCTTCTTAAGTGATCAGAATTTTATACCATGGTAGGCTCAGAATGATGAAGATACATTTTAGGTATTAGGAGTTAAAATATCAGATTCAGAGACTTCTGGCAATGTCTTTGGTGTTGCTATAATTTCAGCATCACCTGACAGCTGTAATAAAGATCAGTGAGTTATTGCAAATAAGTTGCTTATCATGTAGCTTTGCACTGGAAGAATATTTAGTGAAATTAGTGTCAGTGTTAGTGACAGTGAAACCATTTGGCAAATCTAGCAGGGAATTTAAAAACTAATAGAGAAATAATATATGTCTCTCACCCTCCTTGTCCCTGTAGTGTATAAACCTGAGAACTCTCATTTCAGGTAAGACTAAATCTCCCATCTAATCTAAAATAGATTTTAATAATTAATCAGATATAGCAGTATTGATATCTCTTCTGAATTCCTGATAGCAAGCTGGCCAGTTACCATTTTCAGATAAACCTTAAACGTATTATCTTTGACCAGTACTTCTTTCCTATTTTCTTTGAGCAGCATGATCACCATGAAATACAAAGGCAGAGTTTCTTCCACGCTTGTTAAAGATTGTCTATCCTTATTTTCTTGAGATATCAAGAGTACAGTTTAGTCTAAGTGAAGAACAATACTGCTTGTCTTTGTTGCATCAGGGAAGATCAGTGTAGACTAGAAATTTTCCAAGGTTGTGCACCTTGAAAGATGAAACTGGGAGTGGGGGGAGGCAGGAGTAGGAGGGCTGAGGCATTTAAATCACACCACAAATGAGAGAGTGATCCATACTAGGCAGAGATCACCAGGAGGCTGCTGCTATCTTTGCCTTCATCTTCCATTGTAAGTCTACACCCAACGTGTTGTCTTCTTGGTGCACCAGCATGTTGAGGAGTGAACCATCTCAACAGGCTTCAAAGGTCTTCCTCTCTGCTCATGACAGGAATTGGATAATTGCCTGTCCACTGGATTATATCAGCCATCATAGATTACCCAGGCAAGGCAAAGAAATTCTCTTTACCTGTGCTTTTGAATATATCTATCCACTTCTCTGTCCAAGTTTTATGTCACATCAGGACAGGAATTAAAGCTCTAAATTATAATAAGATTAAGCATGCATTTTGCAGGGGAGGGTATTTTTATTTTATTATTATTAGTTTTGTTCATTTCAGGTTTTTTTACGTATGACAAAATTACCTAATTAAATAAGTTTTGATTATATTTTAGTATCAGATTTCTTGCTTTCCAGAAGACCTTCAAGAAAGTATAAAAAGGATTTAAATAAAACCTGATAAAAACTATTCTAGAGGAAGTTTGCTAAAATTTAAAGTCCATGTGTTTTCTTCTACATTTCAAACCTAAATAGTACAAGCAGTTTCCTTTTAGCATTCATTCTGAGTTTATTTACAATCTGATGAGAACAGGAAAAAAAACCTTAGTGTGAGTTGCCTCATCTTAAATAGTGGACGATGGAGCCAACATGTAAAACCGTATATTAGCATGTCAGTCAGAGTGTTATTGTACTCCCCCGAAATAGTAGATCTACTTCAAACAAGGCTGTGATTTATGATTCATGATCGCAAAAACTCTCTTTTTAAGCCAGTAAAGAAGACATCTGGGAAGACCAGATCTAAGCTTATTCAAAACTCAGAGATTTTACTTTTTATAAACTCAAATTATCTGCTTTCAGCACTGAAGCAGTGCTTCATAGTGGCAAAAGGAGCTGATCTCTGGTGTACAAGAGCCTGACTTAACCACAGACTTCACTGAGCGTTTGCAGGAGAGATTTTGTAAATGTGGCATTAAGAATAACTGGTGGTTGTCTTGTTTTGGTGTAAGCAAGAAAATAATTTCAAGTGAATGTAAATTATGGTTCTTAGATGGCAGCTCCCATTAGATTTATTTCTAATAGTAATAATTATACTTTGAGAAAGTTAAGAAACTGTGAACGCTATTGATTTCAGAATTTAGTTTAAGCTTTAAGAACCATGGGGTTTGTCACATACAGAGTAAACAAAGGCAATTTGAAAGATCTTCACATACAATGGAAGTCAATGTGATTGAATCTGAAGCTGCAGAAGGCAGAGCAAAAACATGAATGACAAGTCTCAAGAGTCCATGAAGTTATCAGATGCTGGCATTACATTTGGTGATGTGATTTTAAATGCCTGCTTTGTGCTGAGTGTAAGATCTGGAATAATAATGCAAAGGATGAGGTTTCTGATTCCAGTGTATTTGAGGGTAAAACTTTCACTGACTTGAGTTCAGCCAGGAAAACACCCAGCAAGTGTTTTTGCAAATGTAGCACAAAATAGAGGAACTACATATTCTGAGAGCTGGCTCAGTACATTTGAGCCTCTTGTTTTTCTTTTCTACTGACCATGTCACAGAATTCCTGCTCATCCTCTTTACATCATGCTTGCCATACTGTCTTAGGAAAAAAAAAGAAGTAAAATATACAGAAATTTTGGTAACATACTATCAAACCAACTTCTGAATCAGAGTGGAAGTATTTTGCAGAAGATTAAACTCACACTGAATTTGTCAATGCAAATGCTGAGTCTGGTTCTGTTAGCTTTGCAGGGGATTTACCTATTGAATCCAAGTACTTACACAACTCTGCTCAGAAATTTCAAACACAGCCTTCACCATCACTTTAGTGGAAGAGGCAAAGAACTGCCTATCAGAAATTGCTAGCTTGGCACACACTGAAATCTCCAACTGTCTTCAAGCAAGGGCAGGATTTCTCTTTGAAAGTGGTATTTCCATTAGTGATGAATGTTGTAAAGGATTTTTCATATGACCAAATGGACACTTAGCATATATAATTGTATTTCTTCAGTATCATTTACCTAAGTTCAAAATGTGTAATTCATTTAGTGTTTTATAAATTTTTATTTTGAAGCCGTGCCAGAAATTAGAACAAAAATTGGAATTACCATAATATTATTTTTAATAGGGAGTGCACATATAAATGGAAGGAACCAAATCAAGGCATAATTCAAACTCATTATAAATAGCAGCTTAACACTGAAATGTGCTGATATGAAAAAAATTAGGTACAGGATTAATTACAGAGGAAAATAGAGTGAGCACATGCAGTAAACTAATTAGATGTGAATTTGTTCATGGAAAAAAGAATGTTTACCCTGTCCAGAAACAGATTTAATATCTACTGATAATTAAAAAATCCTGCTAATGGTACTAAAGACATTAAAAGTTCCTGCAAAATATTTCATGACATGATAGGATTCAAAATATAGGAAACTGCATGTACTTTCCATTCACTCTGGAACCATGTCCTTCAGCAGTTATTAGATATAAAAGCTATATGAAGCTGTATCTTCTGAATGGCGCTGGCCTCACCATATTTCTGCTCTATGCTAGGTTTCCTGTAACAGATTGGATTTGGTAATTAAACCCTCCCAGATTATTTTTGAGCATTTATGCCCCTTGCACCAAATGGAAATTAACTTTTTACATGATCAAATGTCATCAGGACAATAAATTACTGTGGCAAATATTCACCTGTTCTGCTTCAAGTGTCCATCCTTAGAGACCTTTGGTGTGTAATTTATGGGAAAGCTAACTTTAAATGAAGAAGAAATGTAGAATTATACCAAAGGTTGGGTGTCAAATAGTACACATCCAGTAAGAGAGCTTGTTGGCAGGGTAATGGGGAAAATACAGTAAGGTAAATGAAATGTTTCAAAGTTTTCAAAAGGCATGTAGCTGTCAGCTTTCTGGTTAGACCAGGGTTTGCTTTAGCAAATTACTGAAATTTGCCACAACCCGAAGATCCTCGTCCCTTCAACACTGTGTGCAAAGCGTTCATCAGTGCAATCCCAAACTCACTGCTCTAAGCTGGATGTCTAAGAGATTTCAAAGCATTAAATAGGGCAAGAGTCCAAGGGTCATGTCCTTATCTCTTTTTTGAGCAAGAGGGAGGTAAAGGCTATTCCAATAAGTACATGGAGCCAGTTGTCTGTACAGACAGATGAGAAATGGTCTCTAAGCACAGAAACAACAGTCATCCTTGAGCTTTTTTATTTCAAAGAAGGACTGATTTTTTTTTTCTCACCCATCTGTGTAATTTATATACATATATTTCAGGAACAGATGAGAACCCTGTGAAATGAGATAATTTCTTTCTTCCTTGCTATACTTTATCCATAAGAGCGCCTGCCTGCCTTCCTTCCTTCCTTCCTTCCATCCGTCAGTCCGTCCGTCCTGTTTTTCCATTCTCATTTAACTTCAGGCCAAAGCCAAGATCCACTGATTAGACTGAGTGTTTTTGTGGGTTTCAGAGACACCATTTTTTAAAAAACCTTAAGACAGCACCACTTACAGAGAGTGTTCTGGGTCCTTTGTGCTTTACATGATGGTAAATTTTATAATTTACTACTGCACAGGGTGCTAATAAATGTTTCTCCAATAGGTGAATACTTTTATTCCTAAAATGTTGTTTACTGTAAGTGATTCAGAAATCCTAATGAATAGTTATGTATAAGGAAGTAATTTTGAAAATGAGCCTTTGGAGTGCATGAAAACAAAAAGAAATGCAGTCTGATTAGGAGGTGCTGATGAGATCAAAGAAGTCCAACAGAAAATGGAACTCTTGGACTTGACAGGAATAATTTTGTTAAGTGTGAGCAGATATGACTCGCGAAAAGAGTAAGCATCCAAATAAGAGGCATTTAATCTTACAATAAAACAGTGCTTGAAGCATTTGCAAACATTCATCACATCCTTTCAGTATGGGCAAGGAATATTTTAAGTTAGATTGTCACTATCCTTTCTGGCAGAATTCAACTTATGAATACAAATGGCCTCTCTATCCAGTTTGCTAATAGTAACAGGTTAGAGGATGCCTTTGCACCCACTGCTGGCTTAAAAAGCACACAGATGATGAAGAGGTCACACGCTGCTTCTGGGTATGATGTTTCTTGTGGCAACAGTTATATTTATAAGTTCGACTGATATAATTTCCTGGTTGATATACCACAGCTCAGATCTGCGTTCTTGTGCACTTCTTCCCTGGGTTCACTTCTTCTCGGGAATTTATTTATTTTCTGAGCTCAGTCGTATCCTTTCACTCTCAGGCTTTCACTAAGCCTCCTACTTCACTTGTCCTTGAAGTAAAAACTTTCTTCAATATTTCAGGAGTCCTACAGTGTTTCTACTGTCCTGTGAAACTTCAGGTGCTGAGGAGGTTGGCCTTTATATTTCGGAGTGGGTTTTTTTCAGTGAAAATGTAAGCCTTCTTTTTTTGTATGACTTTTTGAAATTTTCCCCAGAGTGTCTGAGAAAAGTCTTCCAAACAGCTTCAAGCTTCTTACTCTTTCTTTTCAACTCTGTACACAACACATACAGAAGTTTCTGTCTCAGCCTTTTTTTTTCCGCTCTGTGGAAATAAAGCCTTCAGAAATACTGCCTTTCTTTTTGCTTGCCGTCAAGTTGTCTTAAATACTCTTTCATTTGAAGTATCTAGGTAAAACTGAGTCTCATAGAAATGTCTATTGTTTTCATGTGCTTTCAGGTAAGACTGGATTATCTCATGATGTCTTGCATTAAAATTTGAACAATAAAGGATGGTGCTGCCTACGCACTGAGCACTGTGTGCTAAGGTAGATGCCTAAGGATTTGATGCGCCTGATGTGCAAACCTTTCTGAGACCCTCATGCACGTCACATACCTTCTCTTGTCCCCAGTTCAGAAAGCATTCCAGGAAACTACACATAGCAGGAACTCAGCAATGCTGCAGCAGTGTGATTAGACTGTGAGCCCTGTATTGGGAAAAGTGATCTCTTAATTGCTGAGTTGAATTCAGAAATTACACAGAAAAGCATTGTACCAGGTGTTTTAGACTGTGAAATTATGGGAGGAGCATTTGAACTGCCAACTACTGAAATAAAAATGGTTCATTCTTACGCCTGTAGTTTTACTGAGAAGTGTATGCTATCAACTTCACAACATTGCCGTGCTGACTCCTGTGTACATAAACTCTAACTTAAAATATCACCCATGAGAATCAGCCCATAGACACAGACGGTTATCTCATATTACCTTCCTCAAGAGAATGGATTTTAGCAGGTGAGTACACCTAAAAATCTTCCATGGTAAACACCTGGTTTTGTGAAAAGTGATCTGTTCCATAAAGTGTAAGTCATTATTATTAGTCATCTCACTTTCCTGGTTGGTGATCAGCCACCAAATGTTGGAGTGGCATATATTCATCTCTCGGAAGTCAGAGGAGTCAGTTTGAGTGAACTGGAGTCAGTTTGAGTGAACTGGACGCTCTGCTTTTCTTCAATTGCTTTGAATCAGGAAAGCAATAGTTATAAGACAAAGCTCATAAAATGCTTCTGGTGGTCAGACAACCATTTTCTCCAGAAAGGGCAGTGAGTGACATGTGCGCCTGCAGCAGAATCTGAGTTCACGCAGCTCCTGGCAAAAGGAACTCCAAAGCCTGACAAGTTCAGTGTCTGCCTAGGGTCATGAAAGAAGATTTCAGTCCTTTATGCAGGCCTTTAGCCCTAGATGTCCTGGCTTTGTGCTCTATGAACTCGTAATGGGTAGCACAGAGTTTAACTTCCCTCTGTGATTCCTCGTAACTGTGTCTGGTTATGTTGCATAGCTTGCTGTCACATATCTTTTCAGACTGTTTTCAGCCGTTCAAACTGATGACACCTAGGCAATCACAGCTCCACCTTGCTCGGAATTTTACTGGGATCCCCATTATTGGTGACGTTTCACATACGTTAGATATTCTGAAAATGGTGATAAAAGTCATTGTTCCAGTGTGGAGGAAGAAGGATAAAGTTTACAGGTAGAGAGGAAGCACTGGAAATCCCCGAGTTTTCGTGTAAGTATTCAACACAAATTTGGGTCCCAAATTAATAGCTGATAATCAAATTATTTGACTGTATTCAGTTTAAGTAAAATTTTTTAAATAGCACAATATTTCTAAAATACTAAACAGGTAAAGAATTTTATTCAGACATTAGATTTTTTGAGAAAGGAAAACAACTTTCAGTGCAGACACTTTGGAAAACATAGTAAAAAATAAATAAATCATTTTATCAGTGAAAAAAAAAAACAGTCCTAAAGGAACATTTAATCTTCCCTTATGTATACAAAAAGAAAGAACCCATACTGCTTTAATCTGGAGCTGGATTTGTTTCAGTTGGCTCCAGTGATGGATCAGGATGCAATTACTTGTGACAGATATGAATTTCTTGTAGGTATTTTATATAAAAACACAGGGAAGTGACAAGAAACCTAATAGGTATTTGGACCACAGCGGAAGTTTAATCTAGCTTTGAACCACACTTAGTTCTGTAGGAGTGTACTGCACTCATTCCTGAATGAGATTTAGTTATTTTGTGCACAGATTATGGTATCACGATAATAAGCATGACAAATGCCCCAATTTGAGCAGGAATCCTATTTGAATGTTAAAGATCCCCTTCCAGGCATTGCCTCTGGGTTTCTAATTTCCTAACCGTATTCATTATGAAAAATATATGAGACATCATCAAGTCCATATTTTAATAAAGAGCAGGAAAACCATCCAATTAAAATTCTCTAGGAGAAAGGATTTCTATAAACACTCAGATAGATGGGCATGTGCATCCACATGTATCCTTTCTCCATTCCAAAATTTTTAACTGTTTTGGGTCCCTCTCCAGTAAACACTCTCATGGGGGTCCTGACCAATACTGTGTTTTGTCAGGTGCTCATATAAATATTTACTGTACTATCTCTGTAGATCAAGCAGAACTAGTCTGAAGAATTGAGTTCAGTGTAACATCGTGAAATGTAGAGAAATTTTCTGAAAGCAAAAATTTTTTCACATGATATGCATGTGAAAAGTTGATAGTTTTTCATGAGGTCTCAAATGTATATAACCTAGTCTTCTTCCAGCTCAAGAATGGTGATCACTCATAAAGCTTTACAGAGAAATGAGAAGATGAGGTAACATAAAGAAAATAGAAATATATTTTGCATTTTGATTAAGTTTATTTGTGAGGCAATATATATGACATTAAAGGACTTATTAAATTTCTTAAATTTGTCATCATTAGGCATTGCTGAGACTTATGATTAGTGATTGTGGCCTCAAAATGTCCTTAATCTGAGTATATTTGTTATTTTTTTAACATGCATACCTACCTTGCAGAGATTTTCCATTTGTAATTTGTTTTTACATTTTCATATTTTGTGAAACTACTCTGTGGGTTGAGTCTGAGGTAGAGCTCTTACTTTGATCCACTGTTGCTTGTTCACTGTAATTCTAAACACTATCTTTTTCCTTTGTCATATAAAGTAGCTGTCTGTAACCAGAAGATTCTACTCAATTTGGAACATTTTGATGAAAATTTGAACTGTAATACACTGGCTGATGGCTTGGAGTGTGAGCTGGACTGTGTGGTCTTCTTCATGGTAAGATGAGTTATAAAACCTAATTAATTTTTTTAACATACTGTCATTAAAGACTTTGCAAAATTTCTCTTAAGATTAGTTGCGTAAACCTGGTTATCCTGTGCAAAATTCAGCCCAGTCACACAAACCTCTACTTTCTTTTGGCTAAGTTCATGTGGTACACAAAATTATACCTTTATGTATACACTATATAACTTGTATTTTCATTTTTAAATATACTTTGATTAGCTATTTGGTGGAAGATTAAGATTTGGCGGAACTGAACAAAAGCAAGATGATTTTAACAGAAAAGTTAAACTGTAGTACCTATTTAGTGATGACTGTAAACTTAATGAAAATAAGTTTTTTATAATTGGAAGTGATCAGTGTGCTTCATGTAATCTGGAGGTAAATATTTCTGCACCCACAGGGGTGCTTAAGTTCAAAATCAATTTGGTAATCTTCCAGATGGAAATTACAATAAATTAAGGTAATTTCTCCAAGCAATGACAAAAACACTAAGTAATGGAGCTCCTTCCTTTATGTTGAATCACATAAGTAGAATTAGAGCCTACTTAATTATACCTATTGTTGAATGTTTTGATCAGATATTTGAATACCTGCATCAGGACTCACAATCACATTTCTCCTTGTTAAGCTGGAATCATTAAACCCCCAAGCAATCACGGCAGGCATATCTGTTCTGCACAGAAGGATATAGGAGAAAACTGGCTAACTAGTGAAGCTACAAAGGGGATTAAAAAAAAGGCAAAGAAGTGCCAAGGCCTACATATTGTGGATTTTTAGATTTCATTTAAAATATATGCTGATATCTATTTTTATACCTTGCCATTACAGTTTGTGGGTGTTTTTTTTCAAAAGGAGTAGAGGCCTAGGAAATAAGTAGACATTTTCCCTTCTCGTTTCTGCACATCTCCATGTAACTTTGCAAGATATACCATATCTTCAAAGGAGAGGCTGATCATTGCAAAGTACTTTGTGAGACAACACAGCTAGATTGTCTTTATCTTCTCTGAACTCCAAAAATGATGTTATGTAAATACATTCATCTTCTAATTTGACTACAGCGAAAGGATCCTTTTGGTACTCAGAATTTGCTTCTTGGTATTTTTCCTTGATATCATCTTTAATCAAACATCAAAATTGTTCAGTGTCACAAACCCAGATTTTTGGAAATAAATGTGCAGTCCTTAAGCTCCTGCAGTCCTTGATATGTTTTGCATGTGTCAGTCATGGTGGCCTGACTATGACTTTCGAGATTTGCTCAGGTTTTCTGGTAGTAGTACTGCACTCAGAAAGCTGATTCAACTTGAGGCCACTGTGTCCCTTCTAAAAGAACAAACACAAGACTTTTGGGGGAGTTCTTTGCTTTCAGTTTGCTCAGTAACTTAGTTTTGTACTCCACAATCCCTTGTTTTCCTTTCTTATTTAAGGCAATAAGAATAGAAAATATTCTCTCTTGGGGCTTGGAGAGGTCAAAAAGAAAGACAGCACTGCACTGACCAGATGAGATTTTATAGAATTTCTTCAGGCTCAGTGATCATAGACACTAAATCTGCAAATATATGTGATATTCGTGGTTTTCATGTTTAAAATCTTTGGCCTATTCAGATAAACTGAGATGCAGTAAGTTGACTCAAGAAATGCAAAGAAGGACTACATTCAGAAGGATTAGCTAGAAAAGCCTGTGCAAACTGTAGTTGATGTTGACAAGTGAACTATGGAGTCTGTGTTTTATTGAATTTTGTTCAGTTAAATAATGTATGAAAGTGACAGAAGGAAATGTATTAAACTTATACATATGGATGTTACAGTCGTGCATGAACATTTTGGACATAAAAAGCTATTTAATCATCTTTCTCAGATAGTAATGTTTGATGTTGTTCTCAGAAGTACTTTAAATATAAGCAGATAGTATTAATAAAGCAATATAATTGAATTTTAACAGGAATTTTATTTAAGTTCATGAATATTCATCCAGGTAACTTCTGCCTCTGGACTAGACATCCATGATTTTCAGTGCCTGCATAGCATGACCGTAGTCCTGAGTAGTCAATTAAAATCTTATTATTCATAACAACAGATGAATAAACCAAGACCTCCTAATGGATACAAGTCTATATTTTTGTAAGAAACATTCAATTTCATGTAGACAAAATTGGAAGTTTCTGAACAGTAATTATGTTTTTGCGATGTGTTATAATTGAACAAATAAGGTTGAAAATGCTTTCCTTTTTATATTCTTTAGAACAGTGGTGAGTGAGATATGCTAAAAATACATGAAATCAATTTCTCTTGCTTATTTCACATGGTATTTTATGTTTCATTGCATATTTATAATTAGACTTTGTGAATATGCAACTGGTACAATGAGTGACAAAATGTTCCATTTTTAAAAACACATTATTATAGTAATGTTTACAAACTTTAAAAAATATTTATTCCCCTACTATATGTCATTATCAGTGAGTGAAAAGTGGGGGTTTCAGAAAATGGAGGGAAAAATAAAAAATCCATTCATTGTGCTAAGATTATAAAGGACTCTACATTTGCTTAATCCTTGCTTAAGGGTTTGCAAATTCACTCTGTATTTTATCTCACTGGTGAGGTACTTCTGTATTGAAACAAGAAAGGTTTGCCATTGGCTTCATCAGAAACCAGAATTTTTCCCCATGAAGTGCAGAGTATTGTAGATACTTCATTTATTTTCTCAATAGGGTGCTTATTATAAGGTATTAGAGAATTTTCTTCAGATCTATACTCAAATAAATTTCACCCCATCTATATTAAATATCATAATGACATTTTGGGTTCCAGGAACTAAATTCTGCTTTAAGAAGGATTGAGTGAATATATTCAAGTATCAGGAATCTTAAAATGCTGTGGCTGTGCTTTGGAATCCATTTCAAACACAGGTGGACTCATTTCTCTTTTCAGATTTAGCCCAACTCCCCTTATTTATCTGAATGGTCCCACCTATCTGGAAATTTCCACAGGGATTCACATGAATGACATGAGAGTTTTGTCTCTCATGAAGTTTTTATGTCAGTGGTGCTACTTAGTGTGAATCTCAGTACTCACCAGCTGGCACCTGAGTAGGAATGTTAAGAAACACTAACATGCATTTCAAAACAGATTTGATTTAAGGTGCATGTAAATTAGTAATACTTTTTAACTGGAGACTGTGTGCTCTTGAGGCATGTTATTTTACAATTGAAAAGGTTATATTTTGTATTTCTGCATACATAGCACGCAACAATCTCCTCTAACAGCCTAATTTGAAAGCTTAGCTAAATACAATTAGATTGTAGCTTTCTTGATAATGAACTGTGCTTTGCTGTGAGACTAGTCCTTTCCTTACTCAGTGACAGAGAATAAGGTGTGCTTGAACTTAAGGAAACACTTTATAACATGGTCATAGTCATGGTTCACTTTATTTCACTTTAAGTGAGGATTGGAAGTGCTTCTGTACCTATTGTATGGTTTTTATGGGAATGCTAAAATATAAAAAAAAATTATTAAAAGGAGCATTTGCTTATTGCATATTGGTGGTCTGAAACCCAGCATCACCTGCCTAAATGGTTGGTTTAGTTTCAAAGCTGCAGATCATGGAGATGATTTTAAAATTCTGGCAATAAAATAATGGAAAGGTTGGAATATTTGCTGCACTTTCCCACTCCTTTCAGTATTTCGTTATGAAAGTGCTCCTGACAGAAGCAGCTTTTTCATTAGGTTTCTATGAGTATGCCTCCTTTAGGACAGAGCTTTTCAGTCTTGAAAGGCAGAGGAAAAAAAAAACATAATTAGAAGATCTCAGAAAGATCTTAATACCTCTGCTAACTCTGCATATCATAAAGTGTAAAACTGATACTTCACTTTAACCATCTGTTAGTGTTTCTATTGCAACAGCATCTCTCAAGAGTGTCTGATCAGTGATTCCTCTGTGCTAGACATTGTACCCCATCGTACAATACAATCCTTCCTCCAACAGCTTATGATCTTATGATCTAAGGTCCTACCCTTGCAATGGATCCCAGTAGCCAAATGGAGCACAGAAAAGCTTAAAGAAAAGCCCATAATATCCAAACTCATGGACCTTTGACTGCAGAATTGTAAAAGCAATAAGCAGTGCTAGCAGCAATAGGGAAGAAAAATTTCAAGCTCCTTTTGTTAGTTCATAACAAGGACCCCATTCAGCAGTGTCTGGTGTGCCAACTAGCACACTAGGTCAGAGTACTTTATGCAATTTCATTATAAACCCTGCTATTGAGAAATTTATAAGACTGCTATAAAACTTCATTCAAGGCTGATCAGTGCCAAAGAACATTCCTTTTCCACTCAAAAATAACATGTGGCTGCTCTTGATAAATGATAGGCTTGCAAAAGTGGAGACAGAGAGAAATTTACAAAGGCATAAATTGGGGTTGGACACCCATTCTCTCTCTCTTGGAGTAGCAGCCAATAAATTCAAAACAAGGAGAAGCAAAAAACTTTTACACAATTCCTGTGTAACAAAGCATAAATTTTGATTAATAGGCGGAACTAACAATGGAAATTTTCCTGCATAAATATTTTTCCCCACTCAACAGGAAATTCTGATTCCAACTCTGTCTTTAAAAATTGTAATTAGATTTTGGCTTATGCTCTTTTGGTGATTGAAACTTTAAAAGGACAAGTTACTAGAGTTTCAAAATTATCTTCTATAACTTCTCCTTCATATAATTTTATACCTGCCCATATTGTCATTTTAACAACTTCCTGCTGTGATAAATTGTAATGACTATCTGCCCATGATCACCTGTCAGCTATAAAATATTGCAATATACATTTTGAAATTGGACAAATTAATCTTTACGTGATGGACTTTTTCACTGTCTTATTTCTTATATACCTCTGTAATATTTCTTCTTCTAAATTTGACTGCGTTTTAATTAATAAAATTAAATGAGAAGAATTACATGAAGGAAATTAAATTTTAAGTTGCCAAAGGGCAAAAAGTTTGAGCGATTTGCACAAAAAGCATGGCAAATCAGAGTTCTTGCTGTACCTCTCTTCTTCAAGGATTTATAGATAATATAGGTTAAAAATCTGTTATTTTTTTTTCTGTTTTAGAATGAGTAGTGAGTATGCACAGTATTATTAAGTATGTATTGGCTAGATGTGTTTTCTCCTTTCCATCAACAACACTCTAATTTGTAGAAAGGTGCAGTTGCTCCTCACTGACTTGGATATAACAGTCTCCCTCTAAGCACTCTGCCTCCTCTCCAAGAACAAATTTATCATGTGCTTTTGCAGCACATTCTTGACCCAGGCACATGACAAGAAATGGTAGCTCCAGATATAAAAAAAAGAAGGTGATGTTTAGGAAAAGCTGTTTCTGACTATTAGTCTAAAAAGAACAACTGAACAATACCTCTCTTAACAACTCTGCTGGTTTTAACTTCCTTTCTTTTCTCTGGTGTTTCAACTCTCTACGGTGGAAGATTAAGAGAATGTCACTTGTAGAAGACAATTTAGTAAAAAGGAATGAATGCAGACATATCACTAGTATCTAAGTTCTTGGAATACAACTAGGGGATGGCAAATTACCTCCAGCCTTCTGAGTCCTTAGGTTTTGTGGAAACACAATGACTTACAGGGTATAGAACATCTACCTTCTCCCTCCAAAATCCTCTGACACTGAAAGAGAAAATTCCATAAAGTTGGCTCTGGAAAAGACCTAAATTACATCTAGATAAGTAAAATTTCTTAAAACATCTAGTTGGAGTTGAACTGCTATCCAGGTCAAACTGGGAATTAAAACCAGTCTTGTACGCCCTATCACATGTGATGGAGTTTAGTACAGAATTCCTAATTAATTCTAGAAAAGAACAAAGGACCTGTTAGAAATGTGAGGTTAGTCTTATCTAATTTAGAATTTTGTTATCTTACTGTTCTCAGATATATATTGCTATACTAAAGGAATAAAGGAGGAATAACATTGTTGGATTTTCCTATACTTGGCATTCATCATTTCATACGTACATTTATATATATTAAAAAGTATTATGTGTGCTGTGTGTAGAGATGTTTTGTTGTGATGTGGAAAATCTGCTTTTCATAGTAATAAATGGTGGCAGGGATTTTTTCTCCCATGTATGATATGGCACTGAAATATGAGGAGTATGATTTTGCAGGAGAATAACAGTTTTAACTACATTACATGTTTAAAATCCCAGCTGAACATAATATAACTTTACTAGCTCATTTCTCCTGAGGCACCAACACCGTTTATCACTACTACTTCCATCTGGCATGTCTGAACTATCACGATCAGCATTTTATGGGGAGATGAAAGCATTCAATATGGTCTCTCTTCTCTAATGGTCTTAGGTCAGACACCATACTGCTGCAGGGAGCAAAGATGCATTTTTATCACACACTTGAGAGACATCCACTTGACATACTTTATATTTTCCTAGGCTAAGACCAGCCAAGCTTTTCCTTATTTGCACTGACCTGGCATGGGGTCATTTGTTGTAATAACAATATAAAATTAATTTCAGGTTTTTTATACTGCCGTGTTAAAGATTTGGCACATACACGTGATAGCATAGGGTTAAAATG